>BEXV01001633.1:76893-88327 GCA_003118195.1 Hemicentrotus pulcherrimus
CCCCCCCCCCCCCCGCTTATTCACGGCCCGGCCGACTGAGTCGGCGCTAAAAAAAAATTCTCAAGATTTGGGCCCCCCTTTCTAGCTGTCCCCGGCTGGATCCGCCCCTGCCTATAGCTATACTTGCGCCCTCTATATAGCAAACAATGCCTAATCGGTGACCATGGTCCCCCGTGGCTCCTTTTTCTTATGTTAATAGAGAGCTGATTTGATGAGTTATTACTTGTCAGTGACCATGCAGAGAGGTCTTATCCCTCCTGGCTAATTTAGTGCAGAGGGGCTTTAATGTTATGTCCCCTGAGTTCCATGGATTACCTGTTTGGCGGATGAACGGGGGGGGGGCATAATCCCCTGTGCCGCCCCCTTTCTACGCCTAAGATGAGCTGACGAGCTAGCCAATGTCGTGCTCCTAAATACAGCATGTCATCGCCAACACAAAATTTCTATTTCATAGTTTTGCTCTTTTTTTCCATGGATGTTATCGCTGTTTATTATAATTTAATATTTTCTTGGCGGGGATGGGGAGAGTAGCATTCGACCAAGAAATATTAGCCTAGCTATTACCTTGTCAACTTTAATGTTCTCATATACCACTCATAGGCCTGACTGTCTGCACCGACGGCTTTTTATTATTTTTTAATTTTTTTTATTCCAAATTAAACCATAAATATTTATATAGACCTTTAATGCACTCCATTTCATTAGGAGATGGTGTTCTCGGCTTTGTGTACAAGCCGAACCGATTCGCAGTGCAAGGTTTAAATTAATGTCGATTGTTTTGCTGCCATTCAATTAAATGAGATGATGTATGATCAATTTATGTGGACATACTTACGTCACACAAGTAAGGGTGAGAGGAGGAAGGGAGAAAACATGCAGGCATAATAGGAAACAGTGTATGAGAAGGACAGGAGAATGAAATAAGAGAACAAGCAAAAACAACAAAATAATTATATATAATTGATTGAGGGAGAGAGAGGGGGAGAGGGAGAAAGCGATTGGGAGGCCACAGAAAGAGAGAGTGTGAGTGTGTGTGTGTTTGCGTGCGTGTGTTCGTGAGTGTGTGTTGTTGTTGTGTGTATGTCCTCAGGACATTTATAAACAGATAATGGTATTTCGGGATGAAGAAAAAGAAATGGCTTCAAAAAGAAATAAGTTGGGATTACATTTGTTAAAATGGGAGAATATTATGTTCGAACCGAGGGACTAAGAG
The DNA here is from genome assembly GCA_003118195.1 of Hemicentrotus pulcherrimus. Lineage (NCBI taxonomy): Eukaryota > Metazoa > Echinodermata > Echinoidea > Camarodonta > Strongylocentrotidae > Hemicentrotus > Hemicentrotus pulcherrimus. Next base: position 78,107 of record BEXV01001633.1, read on the forward strand.
TTTTTTTTCCTTCTCAATTTTAACAGCTACTGAAGGTACCATGATATGAGCGATGAATCGGGTGGCTACGGCAAACTGGAATTAAATAGGCATTTTTTCAAAATGAATTTATTAAGTTTGAAGCGGTATCGGCGTGTGGTGTGTGTGTGAGTGTGTGTGTGTGGGGGGGTGTATAAATGTGTTATTTTGGGGGGGAGGCTGGGGTAGAGTGGAGGGTGCTTACAAGTTGTAGCACGAATATTTTTTTAGTAAGATTTGGTAGATAGATAGAAGCATCTTTTCTCTTTCCTTTTTATAAAGGGGGGGGGGGGCTGACAGGGTTTAAAAAAAATGATTTCATTCTCGAGTATTATGTTTTATACGTATAACGTATTGCATAAGTGGTACATGTTCAAGTCGAATATGAATTTATTATGCTCAAGTAAATATGCATTTTGTTATGATGTTTTGTTACATGTAGATGTTTTGTTAAGACGCATCAAAGTGGAAGATTTATTTACATGTTGGTATTAATTTTAATTGAATCACTTCTGTATCAGTTTAAATGAAATCAAAAATAAATATCAATGAAAAAAGAAAAAAAGTGTGTATGTATGTGTGTGTGTGTGTGTGTGTGTGTGTGTGTGTGTTTGTGAGCAAGAGAGGAGAGAGAGATAGAGAGGAGAGGGGAGATACAGATGGAGAGGGATCATGGCGGAGAGAAAGGGTAAAAAACGAAGAAAAAATATTGTATTAATTACATCGAAAGGGGAATCAGAATAGAACAGTGACAGAATTCCTTCTTTGAAATCATATGATAAGAGAGATCGGTTCAGAGAGAGGGGGGCAGAGATAGACAGAGAGGGAAAGGTAGAGAAGGAGAGACAAAAAGGGTCAGAGAGAGAGAAAGAGAGAGATGGAGAGAGAGCGAGGGAGAGAGAGGACAAAAGGGGGGGGTCGAATCAATTTATTTGAAGAGAATGAGAAACAGACAGGGACAGACAGACAGAGGGAGAAACAGAGAGAATGAGATAAAGAAGGAAAGAGTGGGTTCAAATAAGAGGTTATAAGCAGCGTCTCTAGGAGAGAAAGAGGGGGGAAAGAAAGAGAGAGATAGAGAGAGAGAGAGAGAGAGACAGACAGACAGAGAAAGAGAAGCGTACAGTAATGTTTAGAGGGGAGAGAGAGGTTACAGACATGATTATAGAGCGAGCGAGAGAGAGAGGGGGGGGGGGGTCGACTACGAGCTTAGGTGGACGATCGAGAGACCAGCAAGATAAAATAAGCTTAGCACAATGTTTTGTAGAGGAATTTAATTTTAATGAACACAATTAATTCAACCGTATATAGTGCAATCATATTATTTTACGACTTTTACCTTGGATATAGTTCGTGGACATCGGTGAAAAGAAGTCGTTAAAATTTCACGTCCACTTGTAAATAACCCATCAATTTATCCAACTACATCCGTCACTAATGATATCACTCACGGCCCACGAATTTATCATCAAAACATCATGTAGCCTCATTCAAATATAATTAATCTGCCTCAGAAAGAGCGATTAAAAGGCTCTTTTTTATGGGTGTGCTGCCAAGTGCACGGAAACCACAAATAAAATTGTTTGACATCAGTAGACTGGTAACATTGAACAGATGTACCAAAACATGTTTATATTTCTTTACCTTCAAATGATTGTAATAACATGCGAAAATACATGTATGATAATTAATCATTTTATATTTTAACGACCAATAAAGTAGGATTGCAACAAATATTTCAAACTAAAATAGTCTTAATTTTGTTAAAATGAAGTATGTTTATATTTTCTAACCTTCAAAGAATTGTACTAAAGTACGATAACTAATGTAAGATAATTAATCATGTTATCTTTTAACGACCGATAATATAGGACTGCACAAATATTTTAAGTTGGAATAGATGTATTTTGGTTAAAATGAAGCCTGTATTGCTTAATTAAGGGGAACAAAAACAATATCTACAATTCATTAAGATCTCTATATACGTATTTCCTCTACTTTTAGCATCCCTAAAGCATGTTAAGTCAAAGGAGTCCTCCTAATAGTAAACACATTTTATACACAATCTATGTTCAAACGAATGGCTGAGACCATTTCAACAATAATTCCAATATTTATACAACCTCTAATACATAAGTTTCTATTTACAACTTGAATCCGACATAGCGATAACTAGTTCATGCAACTTCCACTTTGACTTTTTCTCATTTTGAGGTGGAGGTGTCGCGGTATAGTGGTTCACTCCATTGACTATCAACCTAAGGGTTAGGGTCCGAATCCCACGCCGACACTAACGTCCTTTGGCAAGACACTAATCCGCATTTGCCAATCTCCAACCAGGTGTAAATTAATGGGTACTGGCAATTGCTGGGGTAGTTACAATTATAACTGCAGTGCCCTCAGGAAGAACAACATAAGTGCTGATGAAGCTTCACTGGGTAAACAAAACTACTACTATTATAGTAGTAGTAGTAGTAGTAGTAGTAGTAGAAGTCGTAGTAGTAATAGTAGTAGTAGTAGTAGTAGTAGTCTAATATTAGTAGTTGAAGTAGTAGTAGTAGTAGTAGTAGTAGAATAAAGTAGTAATACGTTTTGATATATATTGCGTGACAACATCATGGGGCAGTATAATGCCAAAGTAAATTTTTTCTAATAAACAAACTCTTGTCCTATAAACCGTTATCATAGAAGATTCAATGTGTGTGATCGAACTTGATCGAGAGACATGGGATATCCAAAGCCAACAAGACCGACATTGCTAGTCTAGAGTACCCTCAGAAAAAGTTGTCTGAAGGCCTGCCAGACCGGAGTTCCGAACACCCGGCTCTTGGACTTTCCGTCTCCTTTGCGCTATTGACCGCCAGTCTCTTGAATCCTCGGGCACCTTTTTGTTATCCAGAAAAGCGCGCAAGAGCGAAACTCTTGCTCAAAGGGGCTATCGTCCGTGCGCTGTTTCCAAGATGAGCCTTACAGACAGCTCTTCAATTCGAGATACATCTATATTATACACATTTCACTGTGCATTTCAAAATGCTTACACTTACTAAATCAAATGTTCTAAATTGAACACAGGGCACAGTTACTAGCGCACCCTTTCATAATATTTGCAGTTTCTGTCGCGAATAAATTTAGTCTCCGGCACGATGCTTGAATGATACAAGCTAAGTTGGCAGATTAGTTGACTGGTGATCCCATCTTGGGTCCTCATGTTGAATGAGGCGCAATGCCCATCTGACTGACATTCCATCGCACATTGGATGAAGTTGTCAACGGACACCATTTTCATTGCCAACTCTGACTTCAGACAGGTTTTGCTTCCGAATGACCTTTCGTTGAATCGTGTTGAAACATATGCTGTGTCAACATAAAAGTTAGATAAACATAATTATGGAAAGAAAAATATGGTTATTTTGAAATAGGCCCACGTACATTTAATGAAAGAGTGAATAATAATCCTTTGTCGGGACTAAAAGTATGGTTGGAAAATTACCATCTCAAACAATTACTCCAATCACAAATTTACCTATGCATACTCCCTCCCCCGCCGAAAATTACTCCAGACAATTTTCTAAAAGCGATTACCCCTTTTCCAGAGGCTATTTGACCTAGGGGCATTTGTCCGGGTAAATTTTCATTAATAGTTATGTAAGGACCTAACATCTACTGCTTACTGCAGCATTAACTTTATTCGAATTCATCAATCAGGTGGCATTGATGGTACGTGTATTAGAATAACGCCTCGTATATATACATCATGCTTAATAACATTTCGGTTGCTTTCTTCGCTTCTATACACTGCTCGTTTGCCAGGCGTGCAGCTTTGCACAAAACAATAGACACCAACAGACAGAATGATCGCTAGTTCGCTACTTGCAACACAGTGGATTACCCATGTCCTGGCTTGATTAGCTCCCTGAAAACCCTTTTTACATAGATTATCTTGCAAGGAAACAGTTGAATTATCTGGACTTGAAGGCTATTTATCCCGTGATAAGTACGTTATGACACATGAATATTTTATGTGTGGTATTAGTTAAGAGTGAATATCTGGTGCACACATTAAAGCCATACTGTACTAGAAGCACTACGGTAACCGTACAATTCTCTCTAGCGCCATGTAAGTTCAGCAGTAGCAGTTTGGTACCGTAACTCGCATATTTTCCTTAGCTGCAATGTTGGTTTTCTCATCAATTCCTTTGTCTAAGAAGTGGGAATTAGGTATTGGCGTACGCAATGTTTGCAAGTTGACCATGAGATGGCGCAGTGCAATAAACAATACCAGAGCCATCTATACACAGAGTATAGCCAGCTTGGTTTCACTTGGTCACAACATGGCGTATATTCATTTGTTTTGTGCTTGCCCAACGAAGCAGTAGTCGCCATATTGCGTGCAATTCAAACCGGGTTGGCCAAACTATGTGTATAGATGGCTCTGGACAGTACGCTAAAGGCAAAAGTTCACCACTTCAGTATTGCTTATAGGTTTGATTATCGTAGGTTATAACATGTATAATGCCAATTAACTGTCTTATTGTTTTCAAAGGGCATAACCGAATACTCACTGCCTGCTGGTATCCCCCTTCGGCATTGACAGATAATGAAGTTTGACCTAGAGCCACAATCTGAGACAGACCAGGCGCCATCTTCGGTGTCCAGGAGGATGCAGATACCCGAATCGTTGGCGGGCTTCCCACCCCGCCAATCTACGAACAAAGTACAACGAATAAGCCAGTTTGTTGATACATTCTGCAGATAGCGGTGAAATACTGCATATGGATACTTTCTCATGACGGTTTTGTAATCATTATTCATTAATGCACTGACGGCACATTGTATGGAACACATGTTGAATTATTCTTCTCAAGGAGGCGACCGAAATTTATTCATGAAGCACTCTTGTAAATACGGTAGGAATTATTCGGAAATGCACAAAAGTGAGACTTCTCAATTTGTTAAAAATATTTGAGGATATTCGGGTTCATTTCAACCATGTGCTAATAACTGGTCTGCTATTATAGTCACCCCTCCAAACCGATTCCATACTGCCTTCAATCATACCTATTCTTGGCCATTGGATCGAGCAATGTAATTTCCTGTTCGTTCTTTAGTCGGTCTCGCTGGTATTAATAGGGTATGGCTAAGTTCCTAAACTATTACTGCATGAAAACTTGATGCATACTGTAGTATAATGAGCACAATCATGACAACCGCAGCGACCTTCTAAATATCAACTTTGCGATCAGGAATCATGTGGTCATGCAGTGCTGTCAATAGTCACGTAAACTATACCCAATTTACACCAATAAGACCGACAACAGATCCCACGAGAAATTATTTTCGAAAATGTTATTGGCTTTGTCCATTACTTGTTAAAACGTTTTGCCATATCAAAAAGTGATTGTTATATGAATGGATTACACAATAGGCTATTGAACTGCCCGACATTTTGACCTCTTGCAATTTTACCTCTTGCAATTTTACCTCTTACAATTTTACCTCTTGCAATTTTACCTCTTGCAATTTTACCTCTTGCAATTTTACCTCTTGCAATTTTACCTCTGGCAATTTTACCTCTGGCTATTTACCTCTGGCAATTTTCCTCTGGCATTTTCACCCGTGGCAATTTCATCTCAGGAAATTTTACCTTTGGAATTTTTACCTCTGGCAATTTAAATCTGTGGCATTTTTTATCTCTGAATTAAAAGAAGTAAAATGAATAAGAACAGTGAGAATTAAAAGTTCAATCTCTTACTCCAGAAACCTTGGGACGAGTGCGTCTCCTCCTCGTAGATGGCGTCGCTGTCCCTACAGTCAAATCTTCTAATCGAAGGTCCGACATCGCCGGACGGACAAGCGAGAAACATCTTGGACTCGATGCCGGGTCGGTATTTCTTCATCATCTCCACGATGAAGTCGTTTTCAGCGAGGGAGTCGACCACGAGCTTCTGAACTGCTATGCCTTTGCAGGTGTCGGCCACATTTTTGTAGGTATATGTTGTGGGGTTTTCGCTATGCGGGATATAATAGACTTTGTCTAAGAAAGTTTCATTCCATGGGAAATCGGAACAGGTCTGTAGCAAGGCACCTTTAACAATAAAAGAAACCGAAAAAGACGCAAATATCATATAATCATACCATAAAATAGCGAGATATCAAATATTTACGAGAAATCAACATGCGCTGATTTGTACAGCTTTGTCTATCACGTTTTGATATATGCGAACATTATAGTGATGTATTACTCGATATGAACATGAATTCTCCGGGACGTACAATAGGAATGAAAAATTGCCCTTTAATTCCTCGAAATTCTATGCGATGGATAAATCGATTTATACTTTAATATATAACTTTGACATGATCATGATCATATAATGGAAAAATTATCCTACGTAAAGAGTATGAATAACAATAACTTATATGTCACTTACAATTTTATCATAATTCCTAAAAGTATGGATACGATGATTGGAACTCTCTATATGTTGTTTCAATACGAGTTTTAAAAGATAGAGAATTTTCGGCTAACGATAAGGAAAACTTCGGGAAGTTAGTTTTACTTTTATGTCTTTGAATACTTTTATAACTGCATAGAAAAATTCTTGTTCAAGGATTGGTCAGAGGAATACATTTTTTTCTTTATTGCAGATGAAGCGAATTAATACCCCCCTCCCCCCTACTCCATCATTGGAAAGCATATCATACGCCTAAAAGGTACAGTGATTACATGTCATTGTGTCGTAGAAGAGTGCTATGATCTTGTGTTGAGGACTGCAATTGCATTCATTATATATTGCCTTGATAATTATATATATATATATATATATATATATAACAATATCCATTAAAACCGCAAAAAGGGGGACATGACGTAGAAAAATCTGCTATTTAGGGATGATAATTGTTGATCAAGGGTTTGAAATTGAATTTAAATTCACAAAATTGCATTTCATCACGTGCATTGTGATGGCAATATCTGTTGATAATCTGGGACAATATCGATATGATCTGTTAACCCACATTGCACAACAAAGGATCTGATCAAGTATTCGACTGGTGGATAATGCCGGGGAACAATGCCCTTCAGACTGTAAATCATTTCGCAATCCGCGAGATTGACAGGGATGAGAGTAGCAGTAAATGGGCCAAGGCCGAGTAGAGAGAGAGAGAGAGAGACGAAGAAAATGACAAGGGTCATTGCACATTTAATAATCGTGTTGACAGCGTCATGACTGAGTGAAATGTTTATCACCTTTTTGAGGCTAGGATGTAAGAGTCAAAATATGCCAAGGATGATCATAATGTTGAAAATCATAACAAATAATCATAAATGATCATAATCATAAACATGAACATTTTCATAATCATGACCTTAACCATAATCATAATCATAATGATTATCATAATAGTAATAATAATCATAATCATCATAATAATAATCTAAATCATCCTTTTCAGTTTTGTCATGTATACCGAGAAAATTAGTCTGTAACATAAGTCAAAACAGGAAAAAATTCTTTATAAGAGTATATAAATAAAAGTGGATTCTTGACACAAATGGTGCTCCGCAATAACTAACACGGTTCTAGCACGGCTGCCATTACGGCACTCTAGCATTTCAAAGAATTAATTCCTGCAAGGTAACTATTTACATCACATGGATCGAGTGTGGCAAATGAAGATTAATGTCTAGCCAAAGGACATTAGTGCCGCGCGCGACAGGATTCGAATCGCGGATCTTGTGATCTACAGTCCTGTTAAGCATCCACTCCACCACGACACCTGTACGACACCTCTAAATCGATGCTCAGTTATATTTAAACGTCTTTGGTTTGACTGAACCTCGCGCGAGGCTTTTCTGCACGGAGTGATAAATGGTACCTTCAAACATTCCCCTGTCATGCTTGTCTGGCAGCTAAATGCATCGAAAGATTAATTAGGTTTATTATGTATGTTCACATATCTATCATTCGCGTCGACCAAGTTAGTTTACATTTAATCCATTTCATATTTCGTCCAAAGGAAGGCATAAATAATTACAGGACATAAATCTTACCTTCAAAAGCAGACATTGACGCTTTTAATAATAAAATAATTGTAATTCAATGTATCGTAGATGTTTTTTTTTTAAACGTGCCTTTATCATCTTCTGTGGCAGGTGTAGTTGTTCAAGGTTATTTCAAATAAGGAGTGCTATTAAAAACGTATCCCAGGAGCAATTAATCATTCTGAAACAACCAAAACGAAATATGAAAACAAATTTTAATCGACACAAAAGGAGGACGTATTATTTGATAATATTTCCGAAAATATTTACTAACCAGCGTCTGATAGACATGCATTCTACGCACATGGGACATTGACAGAGAGCACTTCTAAGACTTATAGGAAGGCTTTTTAAAGAAAGATTCATACTGAAACAAAGAAAACACACAATAAACACAACAAAATTACACACGATTTTGCGGTCCAATCTCATCATTTTCCCAAATATATTCATTATCCGGTGGACAAGTTATAGATTTTTTTCCCAAAAAAGTTTTGGACAGGCCATTTTATTGAAAATCAATCTCTGAATAACATATTTGAATACATGTACAAATGAATATCACATAATACTTTAGAATAAGATATACACAATTAATACCGACCATAATAAGCGATTACTGAAGATTGAGATTTTATTTGAATATATCAGGCATGACAATTATATCAGAAATATATTTTTTTTTAATAGAGATGTTAACGGTTTTAAATATCTCCCTTTTTATCTATCTATTTATTTATCTAACTATATTGTATTTATTCAATATCTATCATATTTTCTAAAGCTAAATATGCCATCCTTGACGGAACACTTTAATTCCCTTACGGGATTTGGCTTTGGTTAATGAAATCACATTCACATATCATCGGATAACGTTACTTGCCTGTTGTTGTTGGACCGGTGGTTGTGGCGTCGATATATTGGACTACCAGACAGCAGAAAACAGCCGCCGTGAAGATGACAAAGCTTTTAAACGTTGCCATGGTGATGAAGGAGTCTGGGTGATTGACCGTTCGTGATGCGATGAATCAAAGGTCCTCTTGGTATCCTGCTGTATTTAATGAAGATGCTCGTAACTGCTTTAACAATTTAATGAAATTTTTCTCGGCTCAATAATCTCGGTACAAGCGTTCCAAGTATGATTCAAGCTCTACAAAAAAAAATGTAGGCTGTGACGAACAAATCTGTATATGAAGACCACTAAAGGGATGTATGCAGAGTGTTCGTGGCAGGTGGTCTTAATGTGCAGGTGGTCGATAAAGCAGGCTTCACTGCAGTGAGACTTTAGACAGATGATACACGGCTATATGGCCGAATGATAATCGAAATCAATAAACCACTGATTTTTTAGAATGTAATGTCCTTCTTTTGGCGACTTGATGTTACAACAAATCGAAGCATCCTAGATAAGGGCGATACGCTTCACCGCGAAATGCAATCTAACGGTTTAGTTTTGGCGGCATATTCATTTCACCGTTTTCAAAATTGTAATTACCACTTAAAACCAACAATTATGAAACCCGCAAGAGATGTTGTTTACCGAACCGAATATCATACCTCACACATCCTTTTTAAACATTCAATAATAATTGGCAGATATGGGTGCGATGAACTAGCCAAACAATCGCTTGCTAGGTTGTTTGGTTGATCAGATTGATCATTCACCGGAAAACCGCTAGGGTACAAAATTGATCAGATTCGGCAGGCTTGCTAATCAGAAAGAGTATTCTGTATACTGTTATCGTCAGTAGTCTAGTGCGCGTGCGCGTTATCCAAAGTTCCCTTCACAAGAGGAATCGACCTTGTAAATCTCATTTTTACTCGTAAACGTAAATCCTGTTTAATTTTGTTGACAAGGAATGGAGGTACACCACGAGGTACAACGTGAGAGGCAACAAACGGCATTTCAGTTGGGATTTAATTGTTATCCTAATTTCAACTTGTCAGACTTAAAGGGATAGGGTATCTTTGCCTCAGATTCTAAACAAAATCATGTTTAAATTGGACTATTATTAAATGTATTTAATTTCTGTCGCGGCGTGACGGACATGTGCGCTATAATTATACAGGGTGGCCCTAAAAAAAAGTAATACCTGATATTTGCAGTTTCAACGACATCTTTGACACAATGTCAGTGTGTTGGTCGTTTTTTTTTT
>BEXV01001634.1:60484-73645 GCA_003118195.1 Hemicentrotus pulcherrimus
GGGGGGGGGGGAGAAATTTCAATTATTTAAACATATTTGTTTGAATAATAATTTGTTTAAATAAATAATAGTCGCTGCCCGGAAAGCAGTAGATGCAGGTTCAAGTCCCGCTGTTTCCAAGATTTTTTAAGACTTATTTTTCAATACAGATCGATCAATCTATCTTATTTACTGGGTGTAAGCCACAAATATATCTAAATAAACCTAGGTTTGTCGACAGACCTCCTTTGTAAATTCGGGCCATAACGTTTATTAGTATCATTTTCATGTTGAGTTACATTATATTGTGTTTTAGTTCCTTAGAGTTGTAATTTGTCTTGTCATGCCTCTCTTCACCTTGCATTTCACATTTTATATGTTGTGAAATGTGTTTGCTTCTGCACAATCTCACTTTGAACAGTGGTCATAGTCTACACCACATGTATACAGTTTATAATTAGAATCACAATTAAATTTCATTTCTTTCTCGTCTAGTCGATTCTGCTTTATTTGAAGAAACATGAAATTAGAAGTATACAATTTTACCTTTTTAAAATTGCTAATTAATTAATTTCATTTGGAAGATGTACATTATTTAAGAAGCCCACAGGAAGAAAAAAAAAAATTGTTGTAGATATGTTTCAAACTCATGAAGATTTATAAGAAAGGGAACAATGAGATCCTTTATTTGAGCGTAGCTTTTTTTATGCAATTTACGTGTAGATTCTGCATTATGGATCTCAGTATGTAACTATATTGCATTGTATACTGTAGAATACTATTAGATTGGCATGTGATGTACATTACATTGTCTTGAAGATCTTTCACAAATGAATAAAAAAGACATGAGTCCTCAAATGTCATCAAGTTTTTAATAGAGACAGCTACATGTACATGTAGCTCACTTTAACTTGTAAATTGTAGGGGCACAAATGTACTGAACAATCACATCGTAGCAAAATATGAACTGTAAACTCTGAAGCATTGTCAGATTGAAAGGGGCTATGCAGCCAGAGAGAATGATGGCATAACAGTATTCCAGCAATATGAATGTGACATTTTGATTTGAGAGAATTTTGCATGAAAGGGTACTCTTTAGATTTGTAAATGCGGCCCTTCATATATGATTTCAGGTAAAATCAATTGCATTGATTAACTGATCTCTCTCTCTCTCTCTTTCTCTCTCTCTGTCTCTCTGTCTGTCTGTCTTGCTTGCTTTCTTCACTCTTCTCTCAGCTTGCACTCCGATCAAGACGAGCCAAAAAAGCAGTCATCAAAGAGTACACCATTCAGAACGACATGCCTGCTCCGGATGCACCGCCCACAGAAATCCCTGGCCTAGCCAGCCCTCAACCTGAAGATAGGCTCACAAACACAACGTTTGACCAGCCCTCTGAGGGAGGAGACAAGGGGCACTCTGGCGGAGGAGAAGAGGGGGGCGTGTCAGAGGTGGGAGAGGCTGATGAGGTCAATGAGGGAGGAGCCGGTGAGGTTAATGAGGGAGGAGACACCAGTGAGACAGGTGCAAGTTTGAATGTTTAACCCCTGTTTGACTACCGGTATTACATTCTCATACTTCCATAGGTTTACTACGGGGGTCACCCAGTTTTCAATGATAATAATATCGTTAACCCAGGGAACCCTCATCAGCAACAACAATGTTCTTATGGCTTAAAGGTGGGATTATACCTAATAGATGTATTTTTGTTTTTGTTTTGGAAAAAGACATTACACTAGGGTTAATGCATGTAGATCCAGGGCAGGAGCATTGGTATTAGGGTGTATTTGGTATGGATGAATGCATAATTGTGATTGATATGGCATGTGAGAACAATGCCAGTTCATATTCTAATATACTGTAAATTCAACTTATAATATAGATATGCTCCAACAGAGAGGAGACAAATGAATTTGCTTCAGTATTATGGCTTATTATGTGTATATTGCACTCATATTGGGCTCATGGCGATTATCCCGGTTGTAGNAACAAACATAGATGATGATTTTCATAACAAATCAAAATTAGAACAAGTCATTTGTTAGTGTCTGCGTAAAGCTGGCTGCGTTTGTGTAAACTTAATAGAGACATCTGCTCAAGGCTCAAGCCAAACCCAAAGAGGGAGGAAACCTTTCTTCCTCTTCCACCAAACTGATAACAAGCCAAGAATCTGAATATGGAGTAAAAGGGATTGGGTAACTTTGCCTCAGATTCTACAAAAAAATTGTGGATTTAGCTCATGCTGCAATCATACATGTACATGAAGTCATAAACCTTTAGGTCATACATGAATCCCATGACTTTTACAAGCCAACCACCTGTCTAATTATCAAGATATCTATGATTGGAATTAGAAATTTCAGAACTTGTTTAAAAAATAACACTACAGTCTTCTGGGGAAAATGAGTACCGGTATGTTAAAACTGGTCACTCAGAGATTTTTACTTTTTTGAGGCACTTCATGATCATTTTAAAGCCCAATTTTTTAGGGCTTCAAAATAACATCATATCACAGACACTGATAACAGGTAGGGCCATTCATCTCAGATTTAACATTCTTAAACAATGCCTTTAAAACAAGAAGGGAAACTATTATTACTTTCAACTTCCTCTGCCTGCATCAAGAAACACCAATATCCTCTGAAGATCGAGTGGCCTAAATATTCTAGCAGAGATTGAAAACCAAATGACAACATCAAGTATTAATGGCAGGTGTTAGCTCTTTTCAATTTCAATTTGTTATGACAGTTAACATCATTTTCCCAAACATTAAATATAACACTGTTTTTTAAGAATATGGCCCCTAGTTAGAGCCAGTTATAAGTGTACCTGCTATTTTAATCTGTAACTCCAAACCAAAGTATTATTAGATACGTGTATTATGTCAATCAACTGAATGAAGTGTCATTGAAAGAGTTCGGTACTAACATATTGAATATATATAGCATGCATTTTGAATAATATGATTGTATAACTCATCCCTACATACATGTATGTATATAGTTACCTTGATATAATGTAGCTAAACCTTTGCTATGATTGCAAATGTAATCAGTGCTTTGCAGTTTGGATCTTTGGCGCCTCATGTATGTTGATCTAACAATAAAACTGTGAATTAAATAGTAGATGTATTTCTGTGGTCCAATTTGATGTATACAATAATACATGTCTCTAAATTAACAAAAGGAAAGCATGTTTAATATCTGTTTGAAATGTGACTGGTAACCCCAAATCATGTCTGAAATATTCAAAATATATCATGTCTTGAATATTTAAATGATGCAAAGTATATATTCCTGATGCTTATAACTAGCCACTACCCCAGTTTTTGTCAGATAAATCATTGACAACATATTCAGTAGTTTTTCAGTCTCATCAGCGCCTTTGATACTGGTGCTCTACTACAAAGATCCTAGATTGGATCAGAAAGAGAGTTTCCCCTTTTAATCTCTACAATTTGTATGTTTTGCTGACTGTTTCTGAAGGCACGGAAACTATAAATTTAGGAATAGTAACCGTGGAGTCAACTTTCAAAAAGTTTTTACTGTAACTATGACTACCAGTATAACAATATGGAGTAGCTCAGCCCAGTTGTGTCAGCAAACAAGCAAAAGAGGGAAACTTTCTTCAGAATGGTCAGGGTGAGTTGGGGCAGACTGCATGGGCCTGACCTTAAAGGGCCTGGTCAGACATGTGTTAATATATAATAAGTCGGTGCTTTCCATGTTCTTTATTTTTGGTAGCCAATGTGTCTTTCAAACTTGTTATACAGTTTTTCTGTAATTGTTAATATGCTTGTCAATGTTAAATTAATATAGAGTGGAACCTCATTATAAAGAACATTGTAAATGTATGTTAATATAACAAGGTATTGTTTTGGCTAATTTTATAATATGCTATTGTTTTGGGTTTCTTTTTTGTTGGTTTGTTTTATAACAAGGTAATTAATTCCCTTGGGACCAAACCAATTTATTAAAACTTGATGCAAGGACTGAAGTCATGTTATATTAAAACCCTAGTTTAACCTCAGTGTCAGGTATATTTTTTGAAATAAGAATGCAGATCAAGGAGCTTAGACTGAGGATCAGCTGTATGATAATGCTGCAAGTAGGTGCAAATATAAACAATGTACATTCATTTTGTAAATGTAATTCATTTTTTTTGTTGTATTTATGTAACAGTGAATATTATGCAGTTGTTGTAAATGTACCGGTATGTGTTATTTAGTAATATGTATATTTTCTTATATGACCATATATATCTGTACCTTGTATAGAAATATAAATATACATGGAAACATTACTTACTGATGTGAGAATTTATCATGTTCCAGATAATGATGAGCCACATGTAATATATTTGCCCCCAAAAGTGTTTGCTAAACAAATAAAACAAAAACTTTTTATATTATTAGTGTACATATTTGCTCAGTGTGTATATGTGCTAAAGATCTTTCTGCGTTTAAACTTTGAAATGCAAAGATTTTGTTATGACTTGACTTAAAAATATTCAATATATTTATTTTTAAAAAATTACAGAGTACCGTTTCTTTAAGCTAGCCAAAGAGATAATAAATTGTGAATGTTAACGTATCGATAACTACCTGTACTTTCAAATGGATATTTCCCCCCAAAAATATCCTTTAATGGTATCACAAAGATTTGATTAACTTGAATTCAAAGTTTTAGTTTGTTCTCGATTTGGAAGTGCTCTTTGAAAACCATGTTCGTTTATTTCGTCACATTTGTGAAGACAAAAAATCATATGATGGAACAAACAATGATTCCTGCAGCTAAATCCTGTGCCAGTACCCAATATCTATCATGGTGATGTTATGATCATTGTTATGTAATGCGTAAGGAAATAAATGCACAATGTTGTATGTATGTGAAAATGAAATGTTCATGCACAAAATATGAATAAAAAACCCCCAGAATTATTAATTGCAATACTATTCATTAGTCATTTTCCTTTTGTTGATGGGGATTGGGATTACAGTTATATTTTTGTATAAGGAAGGTACTGTTTATTTTGTATTATTATTTAAGTACAAAGGAGAAGCTCCCCGATGTATAATTACACATTCATTGGTAAGACTCTGGAAATACCCATTTGTGCATTGATTTCTGCTGATATCCAAATTAAGGATTAAGGATAAAGGATATGTCTGCTGAATGGGAATGTTGTAAAACAAAAGAATTTCTTGTAGAAAAAGATTTATTAATGTTTCATGTCACAAAATATTTGGGTCATGTATCAAAATTTTGCAAAACTAAAAAGTTTATTACTGTAAGCAGTGGCTGTCGTAAACATTTCAAGCAACAGCTGTAAACAAAAGAAGAAGTAAATAACGTTATTCTTAGTTTCTTTGGGAAGTTGCCAAATATTATTTTCTTTTATTTTTCAAAAACAATAATCAACATACATGTACATGAAACATACAAAGAATAATTGATTTCATCAACAAAGCTGTTTAAATCAAACATTTGTTCACAATAGAATATTCATCTTGTATTGTCATATACACATACAATATAAAAATATTTTGCTGTACAATTAAATTTGATTGATATACATGTATATAAATATCTGTTGGTCATCTATAGAGGCTAACTTTCTTGCACAAACACTGGCTGTTAGACTGGCATTTTGAATGCTACAACAAATTTTTGCAATCTGTAGAATCATAATGTGCATGACTTGATGCAAGGTGCATGTACTGATTATTACAAATTGCAAGGACTTCGGAGATCACCTCTCAGAAGTTTAAACAAGCTAACTGTACCTTGAGACTTGCTTGAACCTAACATTTAGTTTAAGCTAACAACCTTAACATTTTGAAGGCAAGCATTTGTCCATGCACTCCTATGGACTTTCTCAAGCCAATCTCAGTTTCTTGCTGTCTGTTGCCTCAAGATCACTAGAGTGAAGAAAAACAGTTGGAATCTGCACAAGGTTTTGAGACACTTTAAAAGTCTTGAAATTTAGTGTAACTTAAATTCTAACTACCAGTATTAAGTAGTCAAGCAAAACAAATGTTGCGACTACCATAACACATAAAATAATAGATTGTATCAAAAGTAGAATTAAAATTGTTCGTCACATATGTTTTGTAATTGTTGACGTACACCCAAATACCTATACTTTATTAAAGGTATTANATATAATTTACGAACGGGAATAGCTGATCGGTCGATTTTAGTCAATAAACATTGTTTTATAGCTTAATTAATATCTTGACCTTGAGAGGGAGCTATTCAACATAAGGTGTTTATTATTTACAATTTCATAACTTTTGAGTCGATTTCGACCGCGACAACGATCAGTGAATAATATAGGATTGCATATGCTTCCAATATGTTCATTTGAACCAAATTCATGACCCCATACCAAAACTTTGTATTCCCTTTAAGTTATTGAACAAAAATATTGCGGAAGCATATAAGCCAATAAATGTACATGTTTTTGAACAATTAATTTGAAACACCATGTGAAATCCAGTCAGCAACTCCATGGCCTTGTTATACCTAACATGCTCTTTCTAATAATGTCAAGTCTCATCATTTTGTTTTTGCTTCAAATATTCCCCTGGCTGAGAAAATTTAAAAGAAGGGCTTTCAGGGTTAATACAATGTAACATGTACACACAAGTATGTAAGCTATAGGTTTGATGAGGTCAATGGTATAATACATGTACATGGCGAGGAATTAGATTTCCAATAGGGTTGTTTGCAAACTATTGACATCCCTCTCCCAAAGATATAACACGCAAAATTAGGCATTTTATTACATTTTGTGTGATAGTATTTATTATGATAGTTGAAGAAGGTGATTAAATCAGAATTAAAATGGAACAACAAAAATAACCCACAAGGAATCGAACATGGGCCGCTGGAATGGGAGGCAAGTGCTATACCTACTGTACCAAAATATTCTGCATAGACATTACACTTAAACTGAAAATGGGTTTCAAAAATCACATTTTGTAGTTAAAATATCATCATGATCCCAACATCTTAAAAATATAAATGTTACCTTCCATAAAGATAATTTTCTCAGCTACAGAATATCCAAACCTGGGAAAAATTATACGACAATAATCTGAGACATTGCTTGAAACAAGACTGGAATGTAGCATCAAGTTTTCAGAAAAAAAGTCACCTCCCATAGAGAATTCATGCAAATAATCAATATTGACAGAGATAAACTCAATTTCCCATGAATACATGTATGTCAACGTCATAATACAAATTCGTATTTTGAGTTCCAAGGCCATTATGATGACATCACCATGTACTTAAAGATAAAGTTGAGTTCTGGTCCTGCGATTGCATTGTGAAAGAAAATGTCACGGTGAAATGGATCAGAAAAAAGTGATCATGTAGCATGTACTGCAAAGTTCTGGAGTCATCAAAATGATAAGAAATTTGGCCCAGTCTTGGTAAATTAACAAGCACTGTACACAGAAAGATGTACATGTATATGGGACTACACAAATGGTGTCAGGGGCTACTTACCTTGATTTTCT
Organism: Hemicentrotus pulcherrimus; assembly: GCA_003118195.1. NCBI lineage: Eukaryota > Metazoa > Echinodermata > Echinoidea > Camarodonta > Strongylocentrotidae > Hemicentrotus > Hemicentrotus pulcherrimus. Next base: position 67,990 of record BEXV01001634.1, read on the forward strand.
TATCTTTCTATGTTTATTACTCAGCCAGTACACAGTTTCTACCAAAAAGGTAAATGACATTTATTTGTAAATCTTGAACATTCAGTGTAAGTTTCATTTTATTCTGTGAGAATTTATTTTCTTTTTTTACCAGAACTCAAGTTTATCTTTAATGGCCAAATGAGAAATGAAAATCATATGTTTGACTCATCCTCTATCCAAATATGAACACAAAAAATTGGGGGTACATGTACCTGTGCACCCCAAAGAGTTATAATGGATTTTTTTATTGGCATTTTTTTGCCCTTATATTCTATGTATTACAAGAGCTCTAACCCACAGACATTTATCCCTAACGGACGCTCATTCCGTAATATTAATATTCATAAAGAGATAAACATGGTATAAAATTGTTCAAATTAATATATGGGAAATATCATGAAAGAAAAAAGCATGCCGGTTCTAATAATGTTGCGTATGGCCATGATGAAAACAAAAACGTGTGGGCAATTTTGTTTGTAATGCTTAAAATGGCCTGAAACATAATATGCAAAATGAATTTGAGATGCATTTTGAAATTTTGCGCACGCACTGACAGACCACCTTATCAACTTACTATAAACTTCTTTACTATATAAAGGAAATTAATACCGGTATGCATTTATAGAGGGAAATTACTGTTACATGTACACTGTATTAACAAATAGGCACATATCCATAAAAGCCATGACCAAAGACACCATTGTATCTATGCCAAATACATATACAAGGAAATAATAAAACAATATGCAGTAAGCCAAAGAAGAAGGTCAACATATAAATAAGAAGAAAAAAAAGAAAGAATTATTCTAGCAGATATGTCCTCTCATTGTACCCCATGTTCACAATGTATGGCACTTGAAATATCCAGTTTAAAGTTGAAAAGTTTAATTTTTACTCATCTGTGCCGTGAACACAAACGAGGCATGCATGAAAAGGCCATTTATAAACTTTCTTTTAAACTGTTTAGAAGAATTTCACTTTGTGTTTTTTGTCTTGGTATATGCTGCTTCATATAAAAAAAAGGCTGGCTCTGAATCATGTCATCTTCAATATTACAACTGACAGTGCATGTACAATGTACAAAGGTACACAGGTGTTTATTTTGCAGGCAGGAAATTCTATACCAAAATTCACTCAGCAAATCATGAATTTATCATATCACCATCAATTCTGTAAGCTCCAAAGGATTTACCTTTCACAAATTGGAAGGCTAAAACCTGCGCAACCTAATTTTCATACCCTTTCCAAAAGTGAGCAGTGCTCACCAAAGCATGAATTATTTTCAGACTTTTTGGTGTCATATGAAAGTTGAGTTTATGAGCTTTCCATACATATAATACACTGTACACAAAGATATTTATGGTTTATTTGAAGGTGTCACTGTGCGACACTCTCTAACATTAAATTCTCCCAACCATTTTTGAATTTTCCCAACCGTTTTCCCATGAAAATAAGACATAAGACAGGCTTTAAAAAGTTGTTAAACTCTTCAATGTCTGTAATGGTATTGCTTTGTGATAATTCACATTCACCTAAAATGTAACTACCATTTATAATTGTAAAAATATAGTTGCGTGAATTGAGGAAACGATCAGATAAGTTTTCCCCAATTTTTATCATTAATAATCGTCCGTTTTCACTCCAACTTTCAAATTATCATTGAACACCTAGCATTGAAGTCACTACCTTAGCACCGTTTTCTCTTATTTGAACAATGTTACTGTACCAAGTCCCTTTAAAGAGTACATTCATATTATTACACCCCTTTCCACAATGCAGCAATCGGAAAGGCAAGAATACACTGTACTATATAAACTGTACATCAGTACATGCATACTTGTAGGCAAGACAAAAGTTTATGATGTCTGTTTATACCGTACATACGGATATGACTAGATGCTCATAGTCAACACAAGACAATATGAATCTCTTGTGTGCTAATAATACTGTACGTCCAACCTTCTTGAATTACAGGTACATATAATCTGTTGGCAACTTTTCCCCTTCTACTCTACATGTATATTAGCCTCTTGACAAGTGATCTGAATTATATATTCATGAGACCCGATTTCCTACTGAATTATACATGTCTAGACTGCAGCGATTGTGTTTGTGTATGTGTGTGTTTCGGGATTGCCCAACTAGGCTAGTCTGCAAGCATAGACCCTAATTTGACACTTTATCAAAAAATCATTGTGCCTTGAGAGAAGCCTAGCCCAGCTACCTACTGGTACCTACTGGTTGTACCAATATAGGTCAGGAGCAGCTATAGTGCATGGCCTATGGTAGTCTTATAGTGCAGACTCTCTTTTACGACTGACCAGGGTTTGTGCTTGCAGACTACAACTAGGCGGCCAGTCTCGCTCTAATGGAGGGAATTCGCACAGAGCGGTAGATATTACGTCATAGTAGCTCTCTCTGATTGGATGACTTTTACCGACTTTTCTTGGGTCGGAATATTCGCCAATCAATGTAAAACATAAGAAATTCAGATCACTTGTTAAGAGGCCCTCGCTCGCGCTCGTTTTCTCCGACTCGCTTCGCTGGCCAGAATTTACGGACTCCAACAATGCGAGGGACATCGACAAGAGGCTACATGTATATAAGACACTGTAAGATGTTAGCAAAAACTTAATGAAGACATTAATCCTCTTTCAGACATGACACGGCAAAACTGTGGCCTTTTTTTATGACTTAAAAGATAAAGTTGAGTTCTGGGGGGTGTTTCACAAAGATCCTAAGTCAAACTTAACTCTAAGTTGAACTTAAAAATTATGGAAAGCCATTAGCATCTTTGAAAATATTTTGTAAAAGTTATTTTGAAAGGCATTAATTGTTTACTCAAATCATTTATATTTTCTATCATCAAGGAGGTTTCATGTTCTGGATGTGGAATTTATAAAAATTCTAAAATACTTGAATTTCTGCTTTTGAATATATTTCATTTTAAGACTCCAATGAATGTCCATAATTTTTAAGTCCAACTTAGAGTTAAGTTCTACTTAGGATCTTTGTGAAACACCCCCCTGGTCATGCGATTGCATTGTGAAAGAAACAGTGTGGAATCGATCAAGAAGAGTTGATCATGTAGCATATAAGAATTGGTGTGTACATGTACATACTGCAAGTTACTGGAGTCATCAAAATAATAAGAAATTTGGCCCAGCAATGTACACAGAAAGATGTATATGGGACTACCGGCACACAAACATGTGGCATAAAATTCAGGCCTAATTTTGAAACGGTTACTTGTCATATTTAGAATATAAAGGCTTTTGAAGAGCCATGCTTTCCAAGCAATATTCTTTCTCTGATGTTCTTCCACACTTGCATACCAACAATCTTAATGAACGCTCACAATTTATTTTCACCTCTCCCCAGAACTCAACCTTCTCTTCAAGGTTTTCACATCTCTGTATCTTATACCACAGAGCTCACTGAATAGGCGCAGGAATTTTGTTGCGCACAGTTACCATTCATTCACATGTAAAAAATCTGCAGAAGTTCTTTTACAGCAGCCTACTTCATCATATCTGAATGAGCCGTATTAAAGACACTAAGAAGATGCTAGCAAAATCTTATCAAGACATTACAAGGTAATTCAAAGTTTTGGGAAATTTTGAAAATTGGAAAGATAGTGATTCTTTACAATGTTGATATAACGGATGCCCCTTTGGATGTTTTATAAGCACTAGAAAATTTAGCCCCTGAAACACTTTTGCTCCCAGTAAAGTTTGATCAATTTCAAATAGCGCCTACGACCGTACAATGGTAGCTGAGACCATGAAAATCTCAGAATATGTAGTTGTGATATATAATTTCCAAACGGGAATAGTTTGATTGGTCGATTTTAGTCAAGAAACATTGTTTTATAGCTTAATTAATATCTTGACCTTGAGATGGAGCTATACAACATAAAGAGTTTATTATTTACAATTTCATAACTTTAGACTCGATTTCGACCGTGACAACGATCACTGAATATTGTAGGATCGCATATGCTTCCAATATGTTCATTTGAACCAAATTCATGACCCCATACCAAAACTTTGTATTACCTTTAAGGATAGGAATGATACAAATTTCTTACAAATGACTCCTACATGTATATAAATTAGTGTTTTCTCATCATTTTGATATTATGAACTGTTATGTACCATACAGGTACAGGACATTATAATTCTATTATTTGCACATCCCTTTAAATATATTTCAGCTTAAAAAAAATATGCAGAAAAAAAAATACATAAATATTTCCAACATTTTACAAATATATAATTCTTTGGAATGAATTGAAATATATTTCTATCTTTATCTCACAAAATCATGTAATGTGGTACAAGTGTTGTCTGCATATACACGTACCAAGCATATTCCTTTAAAAACGTATATACTGTACATGAACATGAATAACTCATTAAATACATGTACATGTATGTTAACACATATACTGCACATGTACATACATGGGCTACTCTACTAGGATTCATTTGTCATCTCCTCTTCTCTTAAACAACAACCCATCTCGAGCAGAAAGGAAGGAGTCTGAGAAACGATGATGTCTTCAAGATATCAAGATATAAGATAGAAGAACAAAAAGCTGTACCATAAGTGTTTTCCCTTTCACTAAAGCGATGGAAATGTAGAAGTTCATCAAACTATAGTTGCTTGGGGCAAGACTGAGAACTCTGCTAGTCTTTATCAGCTGTCTCCCTCTTTTTTACAACGACGCCACATCTCGAGCAGAAAGGAAGATTTAGTCCGAGTAGGAAATGGTTTAAAGCCTTCAAGAGGTTTAGAAGAACAAAATGCTCATGAGGTGCTTTTCATTGACAGCTACATGTATGAAAAGTAAGAAGTCCAGTAAAGTTTGTTCTCGCTATATAGATTCATCTTGTCTCCATCAGTAGTTTGAGGGGTATTATGGCAATGTCCTCAAAAGTCTTTACTCACAGATGAAAATGGATGCCTTTCCTTTTATTTACGACAGAAAGGTTAATGAGACTGTGAGCTTGCGGGATACAGAGCATGGGAGGACAGTATCATCTGAGTGATTGCTAGCTAGAGGATTGACTTGGTGGGTCTTCATCGCTGGTTTCTGCCTTCACTGCAATCACGCCACGTCTACGGAAGGAAAAAGTGAGAAACTCCTGTTAGATCTCGAGAATCTAAAAGGGGGTGTAGCATGAAGAAACTACGTGTCTTTCCCTTGGCCTGACCTTGGGCCAATCGGTAATGATAAGACTACGGACTACGCGACAGCAGTATTCACGTGCATCCAACCTATGCGTAACCGAAGCGTGAAAAACACTTCGGTCTATTTCGCAAACGCTAGCGCACGCTGACCGTTAATCAAGTCCATTTGTTTACGTGTTGTCCAAAAGAAGTTGTAGATGAAGTTAACCAGTATTTGCCATACTACCCCACCTTTAAGTTTGATCTCACAATTCAAAGATATTTTAGACAAGTTGGTGGCAGATCATGGATACATGGACATACATGTAGAATTTTATACATGAGTGTACAAGTCAAACAAAACTTAATAATAACAAACTAAAACAATACATGTACTCTTTGTGTTGATCAATGTAAGATATTAATGCTTAATTCCCTTTAAAGCTTTTTACAAAATAAT
>BEXV01001634.1:79416-95294 GCA_003118195.1 Hemicentrotus pulcherrimus
AGTTTGAAGTTTAAATCTTAAATGGTTCTTGAGATATTGCGATAACGGTCAAACGGGACGGACGTACGGACGTACGGACGTACGGACGTACGGACGGACGTACGGACGGACGTACGGACGTACGGACGGACGTACGGACGAACAACCCGAAAACATGATGCCTCCGGCACCACCTTCGGTGGCGGAGGCATAAAAATGTGAAGATGGTCATATCATTATGAAGAAATAAAAAAGACCAGAAATGGTTATTTTACCCCAAGAAAGAAAAAAGAAAAAATCATTTCAAAACTTCATTAAACTAAGTGAAAAACTGAAAGAAGATTCTTAACAATTATATAGGATTAGGTACATTTATGTAGTATGTATGAAGCTTATGCAGAATTTGATTGCATTCCCAGAAGTAATGGATAAGCCAATTATTTAACACATTCGTGTATTTCAGATCTAAAACATTCTTTGCAAGAACTTAAGTATAATTTTCCCAAATGGTTAACAAAAAGTATACACAAGGCATTGTGTATCACTTTATCTTACCTTTCACAAAGTCTGCATGTCTTCAAGAAATCCTTGAGGAAAAACAGCTGAGTTCGTAAATCCTGGTGAATGAGATACAATAAAAGAAAAAGTACATTTTAATGGTTTAAATGTAGCATTTATAAATCAAACAGTACACTAGCTAAGAATGTTGTGATAGATTTTTGGATCACAACATTGAAAGTATTACTAAAACAGTATATGATGATATAATTGATAATCCCGTCACAAGAGCTCCATGATCTGCACTTGTTTTGTTTTGTTTGTTTTTCAGAGACTTTGGTGGTAAGCTCTCTATAAGTAACGTTTTTAATATTATTTATTATTATGGTCCGGTCCTATCATGAGTTGAATTCAGGGAATCATATTAAACTGAAATGCTCTTACCCTCCCTCAACACAGCCCTACCCAAAAACCCAATCTCAACCAAAGTACTAATCCAGTATCTTGGATGAAATAGAAACTAGAACGAATCCATGATAAGCACATTTTGTAATGAGATGACTAAATCTATAACACATGGTCCAGTGACAATTGCAATACAGTCAATATCCTACACTCAATGAATTCATAACTGCAACCCAAAACCTGACTTTAAAACCAACTACAGTCCAGTACCGAACTTTTAAACATATTTGATTAAGTACGGATTAAGTCTGGAGAAATTGCTGCCATAGCAAATGTAGTTTCACTGGAGGACGCAACTAAACTTGACAAGCTGCATATGACACACCTTCCGGTAGACGATATGGTTGAAGGCTGCTATCCAAAACCCAATCTAAACCAAGCTTTAACCCTATATCTACATGTATGACCAAATGCAGCCTATACTGCAGTAAATGCCTATAGACCACATTCTTCATGAAGACCTGACTAACCTTGACAGCCTGCATTTGCTTCACTTTCCTGTAGAGGATGGAGTTGATGTCTGCCACATTGAAGACAGGATCACCTTGGATCTTGGAGAGAAGCTCCTGAGAGAAGTTGGAGACCGGGTAGCGACTGAAGTCCCACTTCCTCAGGATGCGGCTGGGGATAGGAGATGAGGCGTTGGTATGGCAACACTGGCAGAAGTACTTGCCCAAGTACTCGCAATAGCGCAACCGCTTCAGGAAACCTGATGGAGATGATGAAAGCAAAAGGTATTCGTGTAAAGAAACTGTTTCCCCATGGTGCAGTACCTATGTTTTACATTGGCAGATATAGAAGTAGTTGTCTGGGTGCAAGTACTTGTACTATTACAGTCACTTCAGGAGAACCCTGCAGAGTCTCATTAAACTGTCAAAGTCTCAGGTTTTAGACATCTTTTGAAATACATGTTAATTTTGGATGTCAGCAAATTTAGACATACATGTATTTTGAAATACATGTTAATTTTGGATGTCAGCAAATTTAGACATACATGTACATGTATGACGGTAGTATGAGACACTACTTTGTTAGATGAAAAAAAAAAGGTGAAAATCTGCATGTTTTAACCCTGTCTTCACATACAGTGTATACAGATAAAACTACTCCATACATATGAAAACAGTAATTGTTAATACGAGGCCCATTAAGATCAGGCACAGAGATAGATATATTATCAAGGTAGAACATTTTCTGCCCTCCAAAATATTGAAATGTACATGTTTTATATTTATTTTCACACAGAAAATACAAATTACTCCACTTACACAATTTGGATTTTTTTGTAATCAGAAGCTCAAGCAAGGTAAAAACTATGTGACCCCCCCCCCTCCCCAAAGTAATTATTGTATTTATGTAAAAAAATGCATAAATTTGAGCATTCTTTATCAATTTAGAGTATAAAAATGGGCCACTGACGCATCTTTTAGGGGGGAGGGGAGGGGCTGCCAATTTTTTTAAAAATAATTTTTTGATGGAGGTGTCCCAGGGTTTCATGGCTAATTTTGTTAAAATAATTTTTTGATAGGTGTCCCGGGGTTTCATGGCTAATTTTGTAAATGCTTCATATGTGTCCGATTTCCCAACCCCAACCTTCTGCCCCTCCACCTGATTCTCTCAGACAGTAGCTATTTTTATAATTAATGCAAAGAATCAAGCATCTTACCCCTTTCTGCCTTCATACCACAGCCAGCACAGCGGAAGTTCTGCTTAGCAACAAGCTGCTTCCGTCTGCATGTCAAAGGAAAGAAATACAAAGAAAATGAGAAGTGAAGAGAAACAATTTAGAATAAGCTCCAATTAATATGATAAAAAAATTGTGGACTTGTACCAAAGAAGCCACTGGTTCAATATTTTGGATCACTTAAGCAGAAAATCTTGAAGATCGAGGGCATAGGGCAATGTCTAAAAATTGAATTTTGTTGCTTTGAGGGTACCCTTTGTAGGGAGCCCCTTTGTTCGAAAAAGGGCCCATTTTGTTACTGCCCCCCTTCCCCATTTGAAAGACATTCTGTTGCCTCTTTACAATATGTTCACTGATGCAATGAATATATTACTTACTTGGGAGGAGGATGAATACTGAAGACAATTTGTGGTCTGGGAGGAGCCCACTCAAGGTTTCCACGGAGACGCATCTATGCAAATGATACATCAGAAAATAATAATACCTGTAGTTAGCCCAATATGCAGTACCAGCACAGCTATGCAAAATGTTGTCATTGAAATTGTTCAGTCTTGAATAGCTCAGTACTTTTCCATATGATTAATCTAAGAATGTTTTTTTGAAAAACACAATTGCTATGCAGTGTACATTATGAAGCGCAACAGAAATATGATTGCAAACAAACTACAAAGTGCAGATGATACAATTACTTTATGAACTTAGATGGAAATGATAAGTTCATGAAATAAAAATGTTTAGAAAAAGAAGATAAGAAGAAAAAATGACACACATTACTGCAAGCATAAAATATGCTACTACATGTATATGTAACGATACATGTATATGCGGTAATACCCAATTGTTATACGCTTTCTTAGTGATTACATGTGTACTAGGTAGGACAGTGCTTTAGTGAATGTATTTCATCAAAAAGGAAAAAGAACCAATAAATATGAATTCTCAAAAGAAACCTCAATTTACATTTAGATTTACTGTAAATTTCCAATCGATACAACTAATAAACTAGTAATGTACTTTGTGTGAGAGGATCTATTTCAAAGGTACTATTAAACGTTATAGAGGAAAATTGAGAGTACTTACATGTACATACATGTACATGTACATGTATATTGTGTATACATTTGTAGATATCTACATATAATGAATAAAAAAATTGAAATAAAAGTCCTTGATAGTTCACTTCTTCACTATGACCGGTTTAAATTTGAGTGGAATAACGTTGCACATCATCTGTTTGGAGGAAGAAGGGCATTAATTGTCTCAATATGGGAGTTAACACCCTTCTGGCTCCAAACAGACAGTACTTGGACTCACATTCTTATAGAGGTCAGCATTCTCTCCGTCGTCAGGAGATATAGGGACTGACTTGGGTAAAGGCAACAGCTGCAAGACAAAAAGGCAAACTAGAATCAAAGATTGGCCAGTCTTCAAATCTTGCACTGGCTGTTCATAATCTATTCTTTCTATATTCCTCAAATACCCGCCCCTTGAGTTAAGAATAAAATAAAAAAATTGGGAGAAAAAAATGGCATCCAACAGCATCCCCCCTCTCCTTCTTTTGAGTAAGAAAATTGGAGAAAATTGGGGAAAATAGGGAAAAAAAGGGGAAAATACAGGGGAAAAAAGGGGGTAATCTCGGGAGAGAAAAAAAAAAATCAATCAGGAAACCGATTTTAAAATGGGGTAATTATCAGGCCTGCTATTGTCAAGACGTGTTTCTGTGAAGTTCTAGACAATACATGCATTTTTAGGAAGAAGCTTCTTCTTTTATTCTGAAATATTCACAGGTTTAATGGAAATTTCATTTCTTACAGATCCTTTTTAGAAAGATTACAGCCAGTTAAATTGTTCCAGTAAAATTCACTCCCATACATACATGTAGCACATATAATAAAGTTAATATAGCACATGGCATGCATCTGTTACAACATACATGTGTTTTTGTGTAGGATAAATTTTTCCTACTTTTGCAAATCAAATTTTTTGATTAAAAAAAAATTATGCTAATGGCTGACCATAAAACGGAATAAGATGTTAAATTTTCAAATTTCGANAATAGTTATGTTTAATTTGCAAATTGAGTTTAATAACACACATTGAATTAAGGACTGCTTATAAAATACATGTGCATGTACACGCTGTACAACGCATCTTTCCAAACACCCTTCATGGATCAACCGGTTGATATTACAATACATGTATGTTAAGTGTTAGTACATGTACCTGTGTAGATTGCATCCATCTTGCACTTGTTAAAAAGCTCTAGGCCCCTGTTTTATTACGCTTTCAATGTCAAATTACAATTTCAATGTACACATACAATGTTCATGTAGATGTAAGCTACTGATGGGAGAGACAATTTGATTTGCATAATTATGTAGTTCATTGTATTATCATCAATGAAAACAAATGAATGGATTGGAAACTCACAATGCCTCCAGACATAATACATTTTCACATTTAATTAGCAATGCAAACAACAAGGAAATACATGAATGCATAGATGAAATTAATGTGTTGGCACAGAAAATAATTTGTATGTATGAGAAAGAATCATTAATATGCTCTATAGTGGCCAAAGTCTTAGCAAAATGTTCAGCTACATGTACTTCTAATTTAGGGTTTTATTGAGAAAGAAAAAAATAATTGGCAAATTTCAAGCAAATAAAGATGTTATTTAACATATGATGGTGAGCTGGGTTGAGAAAGATGTTAATTCAACTCTCTAGCAGATGATGGCCAATAGACTTTCCTGAGCAATAGCCTAACAACAGAGATAGTTTGTGAAATGCACACTCAAAGGTCAATTCTTGGAACTCCACATATTCCCCCCTCCCCCTACATCATTTCTATGGGAAGGAACTATTTTGGAGCTCTGTGGATTGACCAATGAATGACCGCAACTTCTGGTGGCGTGTTTCACAAAGATACTTAGTCAAACTTAACTCTAAGTTGGACTTAAAAACTATGGAGAGCCATTTGTAACCTTAAAATAAGGAATATTCAAAAGCAAAAATTCAGTTTTTTAGACTTTTTATGAATTCCACATCAAGAACATGAAATCTCCTTGATAATAGAAAATATGAGCGACTTGAATCAACATTTTAAGCCTTTTAAAATAACTTTTACAAAATACTTGTTATAGATGCTCATGGTTTTCCATAAATGTTAAGTCCAACTTTAGAGATAAGTTCAACTTAGGATCTTTGTGAAACACCCCCCAGGTGACATACATGTAATTACCATACTAGCTATTAGATTTTCCTTACCTGTTGAGGGGCATCCTTCTCGGAGACCAGCCACTCCAGTTCGGATGCAGCCGGGAGTTGACGGAAGGAGAACTTCTTGATGAGTGAAAGTGCTATGGATTCTGCTGAGTGCTGGTTGGAAGAAGACGGTTCTATCTTGCACAGGGGTATGACCGTCTCAAGAGGGTACATCTGGTTAGCTCTCTTCAGGTCTGCATCTGAATATAAAGCAAATAGGAAAGTTTAAAGACAAAATTCAATTCTGGTCATGCCATTGCGCCTTGAGGACCTTGCAAGGTGGATACATGCACTATATAAGAATCCAATATCATTATTATTATTGTGAAAGAAACGTTGTGGAATCAATTAGAAAAGGTTGATCATCTAGCATACAATGTATAAGTATTGGTGTGTACTGCAAGGCTCTGGAATCATCAAAATTATAAGAAATTTGGCACAGTCTTGGTAAAGCTTCAAGCAACGTACATAGATAGATGTATATGGGACCACACAAACATGTTGCATAAAAATCTGTCCCCACTTTTATGATGTTACATGCCATATTTAGAATATCAATGCATTTGAAGAGCCATGCTTTTCAGGGAACATTTTTGAACTGATGTTCTTCCACACTTGCATAATACAATGATAATGCTCTCAAATTATTTTTCACCTCCTCCCAGAACTCAACCTTCCTGTTTCTTCTGTTCAGTTGGCAGCAAATCCCACCAAAGAATTTGAGACTTGAACAATTTGTTTTGACCATTAATTGTGTGGTTTTCAAGTAGCCTCATTTCTTTTTAATTTATCCACAAAGATCGTATTCCAAGCCTGATTTAATGTAAAAAGCACATTTAACTGAAGTCACTTCAAGGTTTAAGTATGACAACTGTTGAAAACATGTTGGGACAGAAGTTGTAAATATTATAAAACTGACTATTATCTATTGTTAAATACACATACTGGTTCTCACTGGTGATAAAAGAAGAAAAAGGCTTAAAAGCCATTCAGCTCTGTCATTTTGAGACCGGCCAGTTCCCAGTGATATACCTAGCTCTAAACCTAACCTAATACTGCATCACAACCATAACCTTCACACTAAAGCTTTGATTTTAAAATGCTGCTGAAGCAAATCCTGGATTAAAATTTTAAAAAAGAATAAGAAAAAGAAAAATAAGAAGTAAAAAGAAAAGGAAAGAGAAAAATAAATGAAAAGGACAAGAAAAAAAAGAAAGAATAAATAAACTTTGAACCACTCCATTTGAATGGAATATTTCATGGGTCTTCACACACCTGAATAAAGCGACCCCAGTGATGCAGTCAAGCCTTTTGTCTTCATAGCAACCAGATTGGTATCCAGGGAGGAATCAGTCACTACAAAATCTTCTGCTTCCTCCATAGATTCCTCTGAAAGGTATAACAAAGTTTTGGGAAATTTTGTAAACTGGATGGATAGTGATTCTTTATAATATTGATATATTTAGATGCCCCTGTGGATGTATTATAAGCACTAGAAAATTTAGCCCCTAAAACACTTCTGCTTTCCAGAAAAATTGAATATAAAAATTTACAGGTGCTCCCGGTAAATTTTGATAAATTTCAAATAGCGACCAAGAAAATCTCAGAATATGTACAGGTATATCTTGACCTTGAGAGGGAGCTATACAACATAAAGAGTTTATTACTGGTATTTACAATTTCATAACTTTAGACTTGATTTCAACCGCAACAACGATCCCTGAATAGTAGGATAGCATATACTTCCAATATCTTCATTAAAAACAGATTCATGACCCCATACCAAAAATTTATATTACCTTTAATTGAAGAAAAAAAAGGTCAAGGAAACTGTTCCCATTAACAATAAAGCCTTGGTCAGTGTGCAGTATGCAGTGGTATACCACTGTTTATACAGTATGTAAATCCTTCAAATTCCTATTGCATACATGTACATGTATTTATCATATACAGTACCACAGATCTACAATGTTTGTGACCTGCCATTCATTTAAAAATTCAAAGACCAATAAAGGTGGTGATTTACAGCGGTTTATATCTGAATGAGCTTGAATGGTAATGAAAACTATTACTCCAAATCATTCTCACATTTCAATCAGGAAATACATGTACATTGTGTCTGCAATGCCACTAATAAATAATCTGTAAGATAGGACTTCCTATAAAACTGTAGATATTCAACAAGAAATTTGCATATCAAAATATTTACTATTTCCTTTCTTTTATAGCACTCAGATTAAATAAAATACACAAAGTGAACACCAAACATAATTGTAATCAACATCAATTTATACATTTTGTTTACGGTACACATTCGTAAAACACTTTTATCAACAATGATACAACATTTGCTCTGTTGACAATTGCTTCCGGCTTTATTTCGTCAAAAATCGTTTGGGCTTTGGGTAAGAAGATTCAATTGACCCTGGGGCAAATGTTGCAGGAGCCTACATGTACATGTACATGTATGTGTCATACACCCCTTTAAAGCAATGCAAGAAGACTAAAATTGTGTGCATTCAACTCAACCAACCTGAATCAGACAGGTATTGGGGCGATTCCCTCTCATCATGCTCAGGACTCCAAATTTCACAATCTACATAACACATAATGGTTTGAGAGTAGGGCATGCATACACACAGCAGAATAAGGAGACAATATTTACAATGGTGAAAAATAAAAGTGGTGACAAGGAAAAGAAACAAACAGAAATGGGAAGCACATTGCAATGGAGATTGAAAGGGAAGGTATATTTGTGGATAGACAAAAAAAATAGAGAGAGAGAGATACATGTACAAATTTAAATGAAAAAAGCAAGAAATAAATAATGAAATAAATGATTAGTGCAAAATGTTAACTATCAAAACACTTGAATAATATAAATTACATGGCAGTAAAACTTGATACATCAGCACAATTTAAATGAATTTGTAATATTACAAAAAGCAGTCACTTCTTCTCACAAAATCATACTTGTGATAGGATCGATGATAGATAAAACAGAACGGTGAAGGGAGTAACGTAAATTGATTCAAATAAATAATGATAAAACATCGTACTGTATGTTAAAATTAAAACTTGTGTATTATCTTATAGACAAGGCACAGTAGTGAATGGTATACATATCATGGAAAATCTGCTTCTTCTCACTTTCAAACTCAACCAAATTACTTTCTGAATCATACTCATTTATTGACTTTTGGAAGACAGCAAGAAAAACACTACATAATATTTCCCGTGGAAGTAGCTGTGCCAAGTCTTGTATTAAAAACATAACACTTTGAGCAAAAAAATACTGCATTTGTAAAGAAAAATTTTGAGCAAAAAACAATGCAACAACGCTGCAATAATGTTTGATATACATGTATCTCAAAGTTGGATGGACATGCAAATCTCTTGAGAGCTGGAAGGGTGTAAGATCCTTTACTTTCACAATTTCCTCCTGCCTCTCAACAGCCACTGTAATGATCTAGTGTAACTTACCGGATGGACTTGGGTCCTGTTCAGAGTGCATCTTACGTTCCCTCTTATCCGTTCGTCTGAGACGGATTCTCTGCTTGAGTCTCTGGATCTCTTCGTCTGAGCCGTCTGATTCGTGGTCCGAGGGTGTCTGCCGGGTTAGCTGGCGGCATTTGATCTGCTCTACAGCTGCGATGATGGCCTCCGAGATGCAGAAGTGGGCATTCTCCTGAGCAGTAGAATAGGAGATACAGTCAAACCTGCTTTAGTCACCACCTGTCTACAAAGACCACCTGTCTACAAGGACCACCTGTCTACAAGGACCACCTGTCTACAAAGACCACATTTTTTCCCCCTTAAAAATGGATTCTCATTGAAACATGTACTATTAAAGAACCTGTCTCCAAAGACCACCTGTCTACAGAGACCACTTTTTTGTGTTTCCCTTCAGTGGTTGCTATAGACAGGTTTGACTTCATTTAGCATGAGAACCTTGCCCACATATGACACAATACAGCTTCAGATGGCAATAGCCTAAATCTACTTCACAGTTCCTTATCTTTAAATATATACAATGTACAAGTAATAGATACCTTTGTTGCAGGCAGCTACTCCTTTCTTCATCCAAGTGCCGTTTAATAACATGTAAAATGACCTTTTTTAAGGACAGCTAACCACGCCATTATGTGAACCGAAGTTTTAAGGTTAAAAGATTCAGTTTATTTTTGGTCATGTACTTGTTATTGCATTGAGAGTGATACAAGGGGTTATTGGATATATGGTTGAATAAATGACACATCAATGTGGAGTGCCAGGAGTGTCAAGTCAGACAGATATAAGCGCTATACAACAACCAGTTATTATAATTATAAGAATAATTGTGTATTGTGTGGGATTTAAAATCATCAAATGACGGCAAAGTAATGTCATTTTGCTCTACTTTATGAGGAGAAAGATACAAAGAGAGAGAGAGAGAGAGGGGGGGGGGCAGACAGAGACAGAGAGTGAGAGGGAAACAGAGAGACAGAGAGCGTCATGAAATGTTTAAGCATTACTAGTATTGTGTATTGTAAGGTTTCTGAATCATTGCATGAAGACTAGATTTAATATTGCCTTCTTACAGAGAAAGATACTAGGAGAGGAATAGAGCATACCTTATCAACTTCTGGACATGTAGCAAAGTCTTGTGAGGAGAGGAATGTGAAGAGAGATTCTCCTTGACTGGGCTGAGGGAAATACCCATCACATGCTGGAGACACACTTCCTATACAATGTATCAAAACAAGGTCCAGGGGGGTGTTTCACAAAGATCCTAAGTTGAACTTATCTCTAAGTTGGACATAAATATTATGGAGAGCTATTTGTAGCCTTAAAATAAACTACATTCAAAAGCAAAATTTCAAGAAATTTTCGCTTTCAATCAATTCCACATCTCTTTGATAAATGAAAATATAAATAATTTGAATTAAACATTTTATGCCTTTTAATATAACTTTTACAAAATATTTTCAAAGATGCTAAATGCTTTCCATAATTTGTAAGTCCAAATTAGGATCTTTGTGAAACACCCCCCAGATGGTTAACATAACACTGGGAGCTGAAAGCAACTTACACTGTACATGAAGCTTTGGATATCTCCACAAAAAAAAATGTATTAGACATGACTAACTCTTAAAAAGCAACTTAAGGTTGCACAAGAATGGAACCAAAAGGATACCACTTCCTAATGCCCAGTGCTGAAAAAGGACGGGGGATACGATGTATTTTGTTTATTTCCATACTTTCTAAATTCATTGTGGTGATATACTGTACATGTAGGCTTAGGGAAGCAAACATAATATTATGTGGACTAGTTTATAGAGTTTTGATTGCTACTACATGTACCAACCAGACATATGACAATACAACCTGGACAAAAAGTTCATGTACAGGGAGTAAGCTAGTGAGGCATTAGGGATAGACTCCGCACATCTTACAACATCTCTCTGGATTCAGGAACAATCTTCTCCAGTTTTCATTTCATAATCAAATTTATGGTTATCTTAATAAATTAGTTGACATGAAATCCCATGACAAATGACTACAAAATTTGCTGTTCTAATCTATGTGCGCCATACGTGCATTATGCATGGCTTTGGTAGTAAATATTGACCTCCAAGAATGGTGGACCTGGGAGTGTTTCACAAAGCCTTTTATCAATGACAAATGACAAAAATCAGTGACAAATCTGCTGATAACCAATCAGGAGCAAGGATTTCAGTAGCTTATAACAAAAACTGTCATTTGTCACTGATGACAAGTTCTGTGAAACCCCCTCCTGTTTACTCACCCACATCTGAGAGCCGCCTTACAGTGAGAGGTTGAGATGGAAGAGATGATGAATAGACCTCACCCTTTGATCTCTTCCCGTTATAAACCTTGCCCTCAGGTACAGATTCTCTCCTTAACCCTTCTAATCCTCCCCCTCTCACATTGGTGATTTGATCTGACAATGAGCGGGCGTGTCTCTTGTACTTCTGCTGGACCGGAGGAGGGGAAGGCGTCTTTGTTGTCGCGTCAAGCTCCTCGCTGCTTCGCCGGTGGAGAGGCTTCGACTGGCGCCCTTTTCGAGCAATTTCACCCAGGAAACCAAACTGATCCTCCTCTTCCTCAGAAAAGAGGAGCTGTTCACTGCTGGAATGGAGAAGAGATTGGTGACTTGAATTCAAGGAGTTTCCATACTTTACATCCTTAGTTCTGTAGCCTGGCTCAAGACCGCTGCTTGCACCAGGCTCAGATGAAAGCGAGGTGGTACTCTTGGAAAGCACAAGTTCTTCCGTTGATGATTCTAAGGTTCTTGCAAAGGTGGAAGAGGAAGGCGAGTTGTCATACATGTAGGTGAACACTAACTTGCTGTGGATATCAAGGCTGTCGTTTTCATCTTCTATATCCTCATTATCTACACCATCTTCCCAATACATGGCACTGTCTCTCCTGGAACGAATGGAAAGATCGCTGCTACCGTTTTGAGCTACCGCGCTAGGGTTTTTTCGCTTGGCAGAGAACCGAGTGTTTTCATTCTCGTCAAATTTCCTCCTTGCAACAGACGTCCTCAAGAGGGCAGTATCACTCTCCGCACGAAGGAGACCATGTGGTCTTTGGAAACTCTCTTTTGTGATAGGAATCGCTGGACGATTCAAAAGTGGATCCGTAGCAAATTCAATTCTATCGTCAGTTGTAGCATCAACAGTACGTGACTCTTGATTTGAGTAACCTTCTAACAAAGCTTTCAATGCATCTTTGGCAGAGTTTCTGCGGATGTTGGGACTCTGTCCGAAGGCTTGGTCTTCTGTTTTCCCTAGGACCGAGTCTGCCTTTGGGGAGGTGAAGAGGAGAGACTCAGAGGCATGGTGGTGGTTCTAAGGAGTTGGAGTGATATCCCTTCCTGCTGACATACTGGGTGTTCTGGACAGCCTTGGACTTCCATGCGAAGCTACAGATCCAGGGATGGAAGGACACTTTTGAAGCTGTGTACAAGATTGAAAACATCAAAGGGAAATAATGATTGATATAGAAAATCCAGGGATTCTCTCTTAATCTATTATCGTAAAATGTGTTGAAATGATAGAAACTGACCTCTTCTACTTTTCCTCGTTTTTCTAACATCAATGTACTAATGGCAAACACATGAAGATGAAAGTATAATTTCATGATTGATTGCTTTCATTTACATGTATATTAGGAATCTTTAAATATTTTTTACCAAAGTGATTTCATTAGTGATTGCAACATTGTTTTATAAAAAGGCCTTGTTAATCAACAAAAAAACATTTAGAAGTAAACAAACATAAGATAAAAACAGCAAAATGTAAACTCGGCAAAAGTAACATTCTTAAAGACAGGACATTTTTACTAACTTTTACTAATTTTCACTGTGTAAGGAGGATCCAATTATAATGAGTTACCGGTATATATAATTTTAAAGCCGAGGCCCTACGAGGACCTCCTCTTTTAAAATCAATCCTAAAATCATATCTGGTGACTGGTTGGTGGTGTGCGGTGTCGGGTCACACGTGTGTTTCTTACCAAGTTAGGATTGACCTGAGCTAGAAGGCGAGCATTGTTTTGTTCTACGGCTTGAAGAAGGATGTCTAAGGCTGAAGAGTAAGCCGTGTTACACAGGAAGGCATCATCTGGAATTGCACAAAAAAGAAAACACCTTACTTTATATGTACAGTGTATTGTTCAGAAGTTGGAAAAGACAACAAAATAATTAATAGCAAATAAATGTATCATAGTGTCATAAATGATTAAGAAATGAATAAAGATATGAATGATTAAACGAATAGGAAAGAAATACATAAACAAATTTAATAAAAACAACAAACCACAAGTAAGTATATAAATAGATTAATAGCATAAATTTAAAAAATTGGCTAAGCAACAATAGGTGTTTGCAACATTTAGAAAAATATTTGAATGTTTACAGTCATTCTTTATACTTTCATTGTGGACATACAAATGAAGATCAGGCTAAGACATGCATGCGCACGTCACACAGGTATTTAACAAGCTTCAAGTGCCAAAATGCCACATTTGAAGAGATTAAATAATTAAATATTAGTCCAAATCTTACCTACTGTACACCTGCAAACCTAAGTATATGTATTATCTATTCATCTAGACAGAAGAATACTTGCTAACCACGTACATAAACAACACAGTGCGCAGTATATGCACTCATGACCAAACAACAGAAATATGTTCTCTCCAAACTAAATTTTACATGTACATTGTACATGTAGGCATATGCATGTAGACCACCTACATGTAATGGTGTGAACTGAGAAGAGCATATGAAACTAAACCTAATTTGTTGCATTCGGAATGTCATGGATGAGAAGGAAATAGATATACATGTACATGTAAATTGATTAAAGGAAAAGTAAAGTGTTTAGAAATCAAATGGAAATTATTAAAAACATTGGCTACCGTATACCGGTATTGTTTTGCTTTCAACAGGCATGTTAACAAAATAACAGGAAAATATTTGCACAAGTTTTTTAAATGAAGAATTTCTAAATGTTAGTAGTAAATTGTACCTTTATTCTCATTTTGATGGCAAAACTTTCTTTGCAAGGCACTTTAAAGTGTCATGTACTACTGTACATGTACAGCGATGTACATGATCAATTTCAAATGAACGGCAGTGATTCCCCAAATTTTTATCATTTTCATCATTAGTGCAGGTACATGTAGCGTGTACAATACATGATGTACATGTACATGTACATGTACATGTAAGTTTGCATTAAATAAGTAGCCACAAGTACACTGTACTGTATGTACAGCAGGCCTCACTGTATAACACGAGTTCAGATAAGCAGATTATCAATCCCGCCCCCCCCCTCCATTCAGACTTCTTAAATTCATATGAAATTCATTATCTACATGTATATATTACGGTAAGTAATTGCATTATTTCCTAGTCTAAATTTTAAAGCTAATGAGCTCTAGTATTAAAGGGATCCTGTAACCATGTCTTAGATCCTTTAATAAATTTTCCTTGATTTACATGTAGCTCATGCTGCAATGACAATTATAAACTTTGTCAGGAACCCCATGACTTTAACAGGCCGATCGCCTATCTGATTATCAAGGTACATGTATTTATGATTGAAAATCAAAATCAAATTGTGCGTTTGTCAAACAGTTTTACTAACACTATAGTCAATTGGGGGAAACAGATATGGTAAAACAGGTCACTCAAAGGTTTTTACTTTTTTGAGACACTTCTTGATCATTTTGAAGCACAATTTTATTGTTTAGGGCTTCAATATAACACCATATCACAGACACTGATAACACGTAGAGCATGTAAATCTCAGATTTAACATTGTTAAACGATCCCTGTAAGGGAATCCTTTGTCAAGAGAGCTTGGCTATAATTCATTCTGGATTGTTTATCCTGCAGTAGATTGATGGTTTGAACCAGTAAAATAAAAACGAATGCACAACAACTTGCTGGAAATCATCTTGAATAAAAACCAGTACTCTCATTTGCACATGGTGACCTGTGTTTAATAATAAGCACACGGTGTCAGGCCTTTATACTTAAACATTTCAAGTTGATATAGTTATCTTTCTTTGCTCATTACTAGCCCGTATTAAACATTTTCTACAAAATCATTCGGCACATGTCATTTATTTGTACACGTAATCCTGAACATTCAGTGTATACTTTTTTTGGATCCTGTGAGAATTTATCCTTAACCAAAAATCAAACTTACCTTTAAAGGAATAATTGAGTTTTGTTATAGAGGGCGCTACACAAACTAATTTGTTTGTGAGATAATGAAAAATTGAGTGTCAAATTAGAAAAAGCATAGAATTTAAATGACAAAATCATCTTTGTTTCATCAAAATTGTTATCCACTCTGTACATACATGTACCCCTTTTCCTATGACGATTCTAAATGGCGTTTATTTACAGGAGACGTCTGAACCACTCTGTATGCTCCTTTCCCTAAATGATGATTCTAAATGGT
>BEXV01001635.1:0-15506 GCA_003118195.1 Hemicentrotus pulcherrimus
GTCTGGTTTTGATCGACGATGAACCAATGCGGTGGCCCCGGATTGCCTGGAAGTACATTTAAATGGAGGTAATTAATGCTGTAAAAGGGTGATACCTTAAACAAATTTATATTAAAAAAACACACACCAAAAAAAATCCAATCCATTCGTTTAGTTTATGGTATCATATCATTCAGACATGCTCCGGTGGCAATTTTCAATCTTCTTTCTTTATCCGAACTCTAAATTTAAACACAAACATTATAAATAAACGTAACCCTAATCCTTACCCTGAACCCAACATCATCATTATCATCAATATCATTATATTTTATGACATATCCTTGATACAGTCAAGCCAAACGCCATTTTCACCAGATAATTGTTAGAGGTCTCGTAATCATCTCTTCAATAATATAGTTGATCCATGGTCTGATAGTGAAAAATTACCAGAATATGAAAATGTTAAAGTTGCGCTGTCTTGACCAAGCCTTGTCTTGGTCAAACATGTATAGTTGCCATCGTCTAATGCCGAAATATGAGAAATGATCAGAACACTCGACATCGAGGTATATTCTTGTAGAAGACTGTGGTGAATCTGATGGCGGGTGCCGTTGGTAACTTTCGTGTCATTACAGAACCAGGCTATCGAAACAGGGGGTCTTCCATCGGATGTGCAAGTAAAAATGGCATCGACGCCTCGCTGGCCAACGGGTATCCGACGAACAAAGAAGCTTTCAATTACGGGAGGATCTGGTTTCAGAAGGAAAAATACATGCATTAGAACGATTATAGAAATAAGAAAAGATAGGAAAATGCGAAGGCTTTGTAAAGTTTATTAAAAGAATTGCAAAAAAAAAATAATAAATAAATAAAACAAAAATCTCGTAGCCTATACCAGCGTAATGAAACGTCATGTTGATGGTTTCAAAATGACACACAAAATCTACATGTACGCAATGATCCTAATACTCTGTACTGTTTCACACAGATCTATGGACGATAGTTTATGGTTTTTTAAAGGAAACATACACTCGTTAGCTATTATTAATCAGTCAGTTAACATTTGGAGAAAAAAAAAAACACAACAACTAATACCTCAGAATCAAATGTGCCCATGACTTTTCGGGAAGACATTAAGTAAAGGAGACTTACAGAGAACGTTAAGAACCGCAGTGATTTTCAAAGAATTCACTGATTGAGCAGTTCGTTGAAAAACCTGACAGGCAAGGAGTTTCCCGTGATCGTGTAATGTCGGTGTGAAATTGAAAACACTTGTGGCATCTATCCGATGATGTCTATTCCTCTCAGACTGTGTGTTACAATAGTTGGTGACGTTCTTTGATCCAAGGTACCACTGGAAAGTTGGTGCTGGGTAGCCGTTGTTCGATGTGCAAGTCACATTAGATGACACTTCATCCTGTAATTTTTCCGTTCCATTTAGGTAAGGATGATCTGGTGGTCCTTGTAAATTAAAGTGTAAATCATATGTTAATATATCTTTATATTTTAAGCCAAATTGACTTGCATATAACATAGAACTGATACCAAAAATCGGTTATATCGATATTATGAGCAGCAACAGCCTATGTATCACATGTAACTAATATGCTGTCACAATAAATAAATTTGTCACTAAGGAATGTCCTGAATTGTTACTTCATTGGAATATCTGAATGCAACATAGTCAAAGCATGGTATGAGTACATCGATTTATTCAAAATGTTAACATATATGCATCTGATATTTTCCAATTCAAATTGTGTAGCAGTATGTCACAAACCGCATTTGGTCTTCTGTTGTGGAATCGAGAAGACGACGTACCTTAAATACAAAATACAAATACTCACCATAGACGATAACCCTCACTTCTTTTTCATTTTTGTTCATACCAGCATGGGCCACACATCGGAGAAGTTGAGTGTGATGCCCCCTCTTTGGAATCAACTGGAGATTAGATTTCGTGTCACGTAAACCTTGGTCGGCCTGATTCATGGTTGACGTAGAGATCGTGCTACTCAGGTCGTGATCCGAACCAATGATCCATGATATGACAGCCTGAGGGCGAGATCCTACACTCTTGCAGGTGAATGATGTTGTCGAGTCTTCAAAGACAGTTACAATTCTTGTTCCTGCTTCATCGATAGTCATTGGGTCAGATGCGGTGAGCCGTAGGTTTGTTGGCGAAACTAAATTATAGAGGAAAAAGAAATACCACGAAATTGGCAAGCACATCAGATTGATGCAGTTTATTGCTTTCTATATAGAGATGGGGAGACTGATTGAAAATAAAGTAGTGGAATAATCATCGAATTGTGCTATATCGGCAGTCATAACAGTTACTTGACATTCGTGAAAGCCATTTTAGCAATTCGGAATTTTTAGAAAACTATATTTATATATAATATTCAGAATAAGAGTATCATTCGCTCCGATGTTTATCTACTCAAGAAGACGAGTCGGACGCAAAGATATCTGTCTTGAGTGATATCAATAATCACCTTGAACATCTAGACGGATGGTCGATTGAAGCTCGTTATGAAGCTCCCGATGCGAGGCAATACAACCGAAAATCTTTCCATCATCCCCTCTCGCGGGGGTTACAGAAACAACTCTTCGAGAAGTGTAAGCGTCACCATGCACATCATTATACTGATCTTCCAGTTGAACATGTACTTCTGCAGGAACTTGCCACTCTAGTTCTGCAGGTGGTCTTGATTCTTGGACTGAGCATGTTAGGTTGTGAGTTCGACCAGATGTGATGCTCACGAATGCTCCATTCTTGTATCCATCCTCAGACCGATCGTCGGTGATGGCTAGCAATCTAGGCGTGGCTGGAAATGAAGCAAAGTGTACATGACCTGGGTGTCTGCTTTTGCACAAAAATGTAATACAAATACCACAATATTATGAAACACCTTTTGTATAATACCATTGTTTGGTATATTTTCAGTCACGAATCGAACTCGACACAATAATTATCAAAATATATTCATTTGTAAAGCGCAATAACTACAATGATATATTTTATGAAAAAGTGATTTTTAAGTCTTGGTTTACAGTTCTCTAGTGATGGGGCTTTCCAAGTGCTAATCTATTCCATAATATCCTAAAAGTAATATATAAAGAATTAACGTACTAGTTATTGATGATGCTACATTCGACATGACTGCTTTATTTAAATATTCGAATGTTCCATTGAGTTGATGAATGAGTGGTTAATCATTTATATGTTGTTTCGAACACATCATAGACAAATTAAGTTATCCAAAATCATATTAGAATACTTTACCTGATAGAGTACATTACCTGATAAAAGTACCGTCAGTACAGTTTCATTGGTAGCTGAATCAGAATATGTGATTACTAGGCACCGATATCTGCCACTGTCATCCACTGTTAAATCCCGTATAGTTAAATTTCCGCTGAAAGAATCTGCCCTCAAAATGTACTTTGACATATCCGTGACAATTTGCTCCTTTTTGCATCCCACCCCTTGACATGTAGCTAAGATATTGTCATTCCTGTCAATCCAAGACATTTGGCGATATGTAGATGGAGGGTTGAAGGTGCAGGCTAGAGTTATATCCTCACCAACGACCGGGAGGATTTTTGAATGTTGAATACTTGTAGACACGCTCATCTCATACGTCTTCGAAACGATGAAGGTGAGGAAGAGATAAATTCGAAGATGTTCGTTCATGTCGTTATAACGTCTCATTTCCGTGTATATTCCAACTTAAGAGGAGCGTTGCATAAACCATCATGCAACCTAGCAGAATATCTGGATAAATATACAATGAACGATGTGCAGTAACAGTTTTTATGACTGAATGAGTGCACACAAACTAAAGTGGTCGATATGCTTATTAACTTCCCCTTTGCGCTTTGAAAGCGAAAGGAATTCGTCTCACTGAAGAGCATAAGTGCACTGTCAGTTTCAAATAAAAGGGGGGTTTCGGAAACTTACTTAAATTGGCTCGTTTAGATGTATGAGATTAGTTGATAATATAAGTCAACCAATGACATTTTCTATTGTTTTACTTTTAACTTTCGATGATGCCATTAAGCTGCATACAATTGGAAAGTATATTCACGAATAGCAATGTTTCTTTTGAGCATCAAAAAGTCTTGTTGAATAGATTATTTAACGCATGTGACATGGCGCGCATGGAAGTCAAGTCCGACCATAAAGTCCAATTAAGGGTTCAGTGCTCGCCCTTTACGGGAGATTTGATATCATCCTTTATTTTATGCATTTACTCCTCGACTGTTTACATATAGAAGCTAAAATATAGATTTGTTCCAGAATTGTTTGAATATTTCACCTATTTACAAATGGTGTTTCACGTGACTGTACACTTACGGAATCATCACTCATAGGTAAATAGATAGCGAGTCTTAACAAATCGTTGAACTATGTTGGATCATAAATTAATTGTTTCATTGTTCACATGTAAAGGAAAATATGATCAAATAACTTTGAAACACCAATGAATACCTTCAACTGAAATTACCCGAATTGTCCACATGGTTTAAGTGTAATAAGCGATCTCGTAATATTCACAAAACCCATATTTATAAACTCCAACCACAATGATGCACTCATAACTACAGATATGACAAGTAACGTATTGATTAATAACAAGCGTAAATCTTTGTTTCTCGGAATGATCATTGACAAATGTTTAACAAGAAATGACCATTAGAATGATAATAAATGTGTATATCTATTAATAACAATAATATTCCTTGTTTTTAGAGCGCTCAATTCATCGATCCTACGATGGGCCTAAACAATTTATATATATTATTTAAAGGTGTACAAATTATTTGTAAAATGAAACAATTATTTGCTCAAAAGATTTTGTTTTTATTGTGTTAAAGAATGGTTCTTCTTTACTTGTTGTAATATTGTTTGGGAAAGGTGTGCGCAGATTAAACTAAATCCCATTCATTTTTTGGCAAAAAAAGACCCATATTTTTAAAGCAGATCTTCTTTTTGGGCAAATTCAGAACTATTATTTCAGGAGCTGAAAACATCAACAGTTTTTGAAATCCATACCTTCTAGGTTGCAATTTGTATGTTCAAATACTTCGATAACCTACATTCAAAAATGTGTTTGTCATAAATAACACAATCAATTCTTATCCGACAGGAAGCTCTTAGAACTTTCATTTGATAAACCCAGAATTGCTAATTGCCCATAAACTTATACGAAACCACGGCTCTGATTTGGGGAATAGTCTCCCAACGATATATTGTTTTCAAGGCAGCCACAAAGCATTAATTATTATCAGCATGCAAGTCATAATTCGATAAGCACTATAAACGCATGCACTCGCACATACACACTTACACATGCAAACATAAATGCGAACATAAATAAAACGTTCAACAACAACAAAAAAAAAACTAATAAAATATACACATTCACATTTAACGCATTTCGTGTTATGCCTGAATTTTTGTTTTACTTCATTATGTTGTGGTCATATTTAATTTCTTTAGGATTGTGCTATATGATATAATGTTTGTTTACCGTACAGGTCCCTTTTCTAAGGCCGCCATCATCACGTTCAAATTGTAGCTTAAGATAGCGGTCTCCAGCATTCGTTAAATTTTGAACTGATTTGTGAAACATATTCTTTGAAAGGTTGACGTATTCAGCTAATTTATATTATGATATGATTATGTATATATATATATATATTCAAATTATTTCCCTAATATACATGTACCGCGGTCGTGCATTTCTGTATTTTATGTTTAAAAATTCAGAAATAAAACCAAACAAACATATACAGGGGTCATTGGCATGAATATGTAATCTGTCACCCTTGTCGCAGCTCCTTAACCAAGGGTGTATTATTATATAATAAGTAGCTACATACTCCATTTAAAAATTTAGAATACTTCTAAAAAAGCCCTCGAGATTGCCTAATTCTGCTAGACTGTGTCAAGAGAAGCTACATAGTATAGTGCCTATTGAGACGTGTAGACTGTGCAGTATCCATAGTCAACCAGTTCAGACATGATTTTCCACTTTACGTCTGACAAGGGGGTTTTCCCATAATTTATTAATTGAATAATTCCTACCTAAAAACACGTAATTAAATTGATCACAAAAAACACACACGTAAATTAAAATAATATCACTGCATAAATCGTACGTTTTTTAAAACAATTTTTGTTATACCAGAAGTGACACTTTACAAAATTCACCCCATACTTTTTCCTTTAAATAGACCCCGAATACATTTGATGAATTATGTTTTCTTGTGTGTGTATTTAAAACATAAAAGGGCCTTTGCCTGCAGAAAAAGTTATGCATAATATTATGTGGAAGATGAAAATACCGTTACATAAACAAAAACAAAATAGGTAGGACTCATCGATTCAAAAGCATGGCCACTCCATTGATTCCTTAAACTTAATCATGTGTGTCGATAGTATGTTCAGTCTAGCCAATTGTGACGTAATCAGATGTTGCATCCAGGTTGCCAAGCAACGAAGAGAGCTGAGGATGTCGCCTTGTTTTGGTTGACAATGAGCCAAGAAGGTGAATCAAGGATAACTGTATTTCAACGTTTAAGGTAAAGACCAGTATTGGAAACGCCCAGGGGCGGCCGAGCGACTTCCAAAGTGGGGGGGGGGGCAACAACAAAAAAGGACACTTTCTGGAGAAAAAAGGGCACCTACAGTGGGAAATCTCAAAGCGAAAATATACCATTTTTAGACATAGGTAGATACCTCTGCATATTGTGATTACATTTTCAGGGGATGATTTAAATATTTGTTTCTCATCAAATATCATACACGATACATCATACTTTACAGTTGGGTGTGATGTCTGAATATGCATTTAAGGGCGAGCGAAGCGAGCGAGAAAAATTCCAAAGATCTCTGAGGTCGCAGTGCGAAAAATAACATCTTATAAAGAGGGGAAAATCCAATCGTGATGGGGTTATAAGCACATTCTCATAACGGAAGACTGAACAGACCTTTGATAAGTAACATACTTATATCATATTTAAATGTGACTGAGCGCAGCGAGCGAACTTTGGGGAAATTGTTCTTAGTCGTTTTTTAAAAAAGGGGCACATTTAATGATTACATGAACAGAGGAAATCATTTAAAGGGATAAGACACTTATTAGAAAAGAAAACGAGCACGTGTCAAAGTGCAAAGGAAAATTACAAGAGGTGAAAATGAGGCATTTTTTCACCTGAAAAGAGGCACTCACCAGTGGTGAAAAAGAGGCGTTTACGTAAATGGGAAATAGGCATTTGTTGACGGAAAAGTGACACCCATCAGATTTTGATAGGGGCATTTATAATAGGTGAAAAAGGGATAGGTCCCTTACTAGAAAGGAAAAGGGGCACGTATCATTGTTTTAAAGGGGAATTATCAGAGGTGAAAAGGGGCACTGACCAGATATGAAAAGGAGGACTTATGAAAATGTTTAAGGGGCACTTATAATGAAGGAAAATGTGCATTTGTTGATTGAAAAGGGAGCACCGTTCAAAATTTTAAAATAGGCAGGTATGAGAAGGGGAAGGAGTTCTTTCTTTTTAAAGAGGGCAATTATCATATTGAAAAGGGAGCACTTATTAGAATGGGAAAGGGGTCGTTTTGAGAAGGGGAGGTAATTCTCTCTTTTTAATGGGGTCACTTATCATAAGGAAAAGGGGCACATAAAAAATAAAATAAAAGGGGCACATGTTAAAATGAAAGGTGTGTTCATTCGAGTTTAAAAAGGGTAGTTATTAAAAGGAGAAGGGGCACTTCTTACAAAGGAAAAAAGGGGGGCAGTTGTTAAAGTAAAATGAGCACCTCTCAGTTTTGAATAGGGAAATTATCAGGGGTGAAGGGGGCACTTATCAAAAGTAAAAAAGGGGCACTTCTCGTACCTGAAAAGAGGCACTTACTAGAGATTAGAAAGGGCATTTATTCAAGATAATTTCAAGATTCATGAGAATGGAAAATGGACACTTATTGCAAAGGAAAATGGGAACATGTCGAAGGAAAGGGGGCACGTGTCAAAAATAAAAAGGGCACTGGTCAGAGGTCAAAGGGGAAAAGGGGCACTTTTACTTCGTAATATTGGCATTTGTCAAAGTAAAATGGGCATTTTTCCTATATAAAAGGGGCACTTTTTCTATGTTAAAAGGGGCACTTTTCGGGTATCTGAAAAAGTGGGGGGGGGGGGCACTGTGCCCCCCTGCCCCCCGGGAGGGCCACCTCTGGAAACGCCCCAACTTAAAAAAAAATGAAATGTAAGCTCTTATTACCAATCATGTGAAAGAATATGTTTTAAATATTACATGACGATACAAATTTTGACGGGAAACCGTCTACCAAATGATATATTTGGTAAATTAGTATATCTATATACTGTTGAGAGATACAAATGCACGTGTCGCGCACGTGTGTGTAGTCCCAAATACATCTTTCTGTGTACCGTGCTTCTAACTTTATGAAGACTTGGCCAAATTTCAGATAATTTTGAAGATTCCAGAACCTTGCAGTACATCTATGCTAGATGATCAATCTTTTCTGATCGATTTCACAACATTTCTTTCGCTATGCAATTGCATGACCATAACTGAACTTTAGCTTTAATCAGCAGAAAAACGTAAATGGAAAATCATTGAAAACTTGTTCTACAGTTCCTTGGTTTTGGATCGTTACTCATTTTGAAAAATAACAGATTTCATTAGGCGAATGTTTTTATTAAAGGTACTACAATGTTTGTGTATGGGTCAGGAATTTAGTTCAAATGAACATATTGGAAGTATATGTGATTTTACAATATTCAATGAATAATACACTCTTTAAGTTGTAAAGCGCCCTTTCAAGACTGATATTACTTTAGCCCTAACTTGTTTCTTGATTACGATCGACCGATTTGGTATTCCCGTTTAAAGATTCAATATCAGAACTGCATATTCTGAGATTGTTATAGTCGCAGCTACCAATGAATGACCTAAGGTGCTATTTTAAATATTTGAAATTTACCGGTAAATTTTGATTATTACATTTCTTGAAAGCAGACGTGTTTTAGGGGCTAAATGTTGTAGTGCTTATAATATATCCACAGAGCTAATTAAATATGTCAATATTGCAAAGAATGACTAAAATCCAATTTTCAAAATTTCCCAAAACGTTGCATTACCTTTAAGAAATAAGCAAAATTTCATTTAATTAAAACAGAGTATCACATCGACAAGATACAGATGAGCCGACAGATACAACGAAAAAAACACAATTCCCACTCACGAGAAAATGTGGAGTTGAAGACTGCACTACCTGGACCCAATCTTGACACAGCTACGCATTCATATTCACAAGGATCTTCAGACTGAAGGTGTTGAATGACCACTTCGCTTAGAGTCAGCGTTTCACCTTGTTGTATAGTCTCTGAGAGTGATATGTTACCATGGTTACGGTAGTCATTAGACAACTTTGTGCCGTTACAGAGCCATTGGAAGATAAACGCTGGAGGATTGGCGTCTGAAGTACAAGTCAACACGAACCCAGTACGCACTTTATTTGATGTAAGCCGTCGAGAAGAAACGAACACAATCGGGTCGTCTAGATTATAACAAAAATATGGGAAATCAGTTTTTAGAAGAGGAGATACCAAACAGAAGGAATGATAACTGAATGGAATATGACTGGGGAGCTAAATTACGATTGTTGTCGACTTAAATTAATGCAGCAAAATTTAGGTCAAGCATATTCTTTTGACTGATACTGTTCTAAAAAAAAAACAACCCGCAAAGGGAGTGTATAGCACATTTATATACATGCATGAATAATCAAATATGTAGAACTCAATGGAAATAAAAACAGACAAAGACTCTTAGTTGATTGTTGGTGAACGCGTAGACGGACCAATTTCCTACGCAGTATTAGGAAATTCTTTATAATGATGTCCTTAGCATAAGTTTGACTGAAAATTAACACTCACATGATATGTTTAGAACTATGGTATAATTCACCGACCGCATTGAGGGTGCCGTGGGTTGAATTTCTTGCATAGAGGGTGTTTTAGGTTGAACAGCGTGACAGAGAAGAAGTTTCCCATGATCTATCCTCGTTGGTATGAGGGTAAGGATGCTCTCAGCATCATACCGATCAACTTCATTCATTGAAGTCGTATAAGACGAATCGTGGGTCACATTTGTTGATCCGAGGTACCAATGGATAATCGGAGCAGGGTATCCATTAACAGCTCTGCAGCTTACGTTGGTTTCTTTACCATCACGTAGATCATCGGGGGTGTCATTCTAGCATTATCTGGTGGGCCTTTACAAAGAAATGACATGTATGATTATGGGTATAGCCTTAATGAGTCAAATTGTCATTTAGAGAGAAAAAAATTATGCGTTCTCAGACGTATTATTTAGTTAAAAAGGAGAGGACAGACTCGAAGCATACAGTGATAAACGTTCACGTTTCCTTTCCACCATAGGTGATGATAACAATTATAATGATTTGTTTAAACTGGGTAGATAACGAGGCATACATCTAACAATTTCCTTATGATCGTAGCGAAGATAGGGCCTTACAGTGGTTTAAATCCATAATAAAAATGCAATTTCTCACCGGGGATATTAAAAGGAAGATCAAATGCCGATATATTGAAAACTCTAAACTCACCGTAAACGATCAACTTGGCTAAAAGTACATGTATAATGTCTCCGTATAAAGAAACATAGCATTGAATGAACATTCCATGGTGCTTTCTCATTGGATGTATTGCGATGGTACTTTCGGTGTCAAACAAATTTACATCTAAAGCATTGGGATACTTTGAAAGGTTTGAGTTCCCGAGAGTACTACTGGTGTCACCAAGCAGAGTCAATGATAGTTCAACTGCTGGTAATGACTTAATAGCTTTACAAGTGATCGAAGTCGATGAACCTTCTTGAACGTAAATGATTGATGACCCAGATTCGTGCTCCCTGTTATCTCCGTTTCGAAAAAGTAACATGCTAGAGGGTAGAACTTCATAAAAGAGAGTGAAAATATGAAATAACACACACAATCATGTAAGAAACGCAAAGTAATGCTTACAGGAACGAAATATATATATTCATACGTTTCGTACATGTGGATATAAAGAATATACTAGTAGAATATCACGAATGAACAATTGTAAATATTCCTTGATATTTTGCCACATAAACTGTTAAAATGTTATGGTCCCAGTAGAGCAGGACGTAAAGATTAAGAAGAATACGACACGGACTCAGCTTTAAAGACATTGACACCACCTTACAACGAAAAGATAACGCCTTGTTCTTAATACATTTCCTTACCTTGCACATTAAGGTAAACTGAGTGTTGAAGATTATTCTGTAGTTTTGGATGTGATGCCACACAGTACAGACTCTTTCCTTGATCATTCCTAGAAGGCGTGATTGTAGCAGCCTTCCGAGAGACATAGCTGTTGTCTCTTACGGCATCAGACTGTTCTAGAAGAACAACGGTTACCTCATCCGGTATACGCCATTCCAGTACTGCAGGAGGCTTTGCCCCGTATGCTTCACATGTGATGTCATTTTGCTGTCGAACTATTACCGTTACGGAAGCATTGTTAGGGGTATAACCTCTCATTCTCCCATTAGTGATAATAATCCTATAGGGCGGAGCTGGCGCCAGAAGAAAGAATAGAACAGATGGATATAGGTCTCTTCGAGTTCTACTTCTCCACTCCGATATTCGACATTATTCAGATGTAATAAAAAAATATATACAAACAAAAAACGTTACTTATAAAGCGCTTACCACCGAAGTCTGTAAGCGCTACATACACACAATAGACTGATATACAATTACATCTTATACAAAACAAAAAATGCAAGTAAACCTACAAATTACAATACATATGGAATAGATCTAGTCTACACATCAAAGTGAACAGAGATAATTAATTATCAAACGCAATTTTAAATAAATGTGTCTTGAGACTAGTTTTGAATAGACTAATGGTTTGACAGTTTTTTTTACATTTAAAGGTAATCTGTTTCACAGTTCATCAGAAGTTTTGCAAAAGGAGCGATTACCATGTAATAAATAATTACTTTAAAATAGCCTTTCAAAGAGCGCCATTACAAAATTAAACACTGGAGCATCATGAAATCATTAACATAGTTCCTTTAACAAACAAAAACATCGTTTAAGCTCATTGTTTAAGTAATTAGGATGTTAAAGTTGTTGCCAAATATAAATATTTAGACATTCTTGATGATACTTCGTAAAATAATAATAAAAAAAGCATGAATTAAAACAAAATCACCTGCAATTTTGATTATAAGCGAATATGTGAGACTTCACTTTTTGTTAGAGCCTCCCATCGTGTAACTCACATTATACAAGAGAAAGAAAACAAAAACAACAGACGTTTGATTGAGATTTTAATCCACAAATACACGCACATGTTATGAATTAACCACATGTTTTGCTTTACGTTTGCTGTGTAAATACATAATACTGAGTACTATACCTGGTGACAATGGTGTCACTTGCATGCTAGTTGATCCTCTATTCGTTTCCACGGTCGTACCGGATACTGTGCAATGGTAGTTGTCGATATCATTTCTGTCAAGTTTGTGTATTATTAAACTTCCGCTGCTAGTGTCTGTCAATAAGCTGAACTTCGATGGATAAGGAACGTTGGACCCTGTACAAGCCGAATCCTGCAAACAAGAGTGAGAGGCCACCATGACGTTGTTACCTTTTGTCCACAATACCCGCCTATATCTGGTTTGCGGCTCGAAGGTGCAGACCAGTGTGAAATCCTCGCCAATGACTGGGAGAGAGTCGAATGTCTGAATAGACACTTCAAATGCATGGTATCCTGTATGAGTAGAATGTAATGAAATTACAAAGGAAATTGATATGGTACATTGCTGCATCAAAAAGTGACGTAGGGCAATTCCACCTTCTGAAGGGGTACATGGATGATTGGGGTAGGAGGGTTTGGAGGGGGTATGGGTGGGTTGGCACCGGACATATTTAGAAAATGAAATTCGATTTGAGTTTGATAAGTAGAAGGGTGCGGGAGATGCCCTATGTGTCTTCTTTTTCTCGTCAGTATCCATTTCTCCCTTTTACACTTTCTCTCTGTTCTCACTTTGTCCCCCTTTTATTGTTTCCTTCCCATGGACAGAGGTGTGTCCTGCCGTACCGGCACGTATATTTACGTCACACAAAAAATACACCTCCCGCTAAAGCTATTAAAGATACAAGACGATGGCCCAACGTTACCAATTTATTAATTTACTTACCCGATTAGATTTTGATACCTGCTTGGTATCCAAGGCAATAACGAGATGCGCGACAATGATGTGTTTTGGTTTAAAAAAAAAAATCTGTATTAGTCAAGATTTGTTGACCATGATCAGAATTGCTATACGAGCGATGATCAGAATAGCTATACGAGCGATGTATTTTTTTTTTCTTCATCTTTCTATTATCTTTCATCGTAAAATCAAGGTATAATAAACAATAAGAAACGGATTATTAGACTGTTGTGGGAAAACATTAATCAACGAAAATCGTTAGTGCATTGAAATGTATGTTTACGTTGTTAGATTTCCATAAATCTCTGCCTGGGCTATTAATGTACAAACGAACTTTGTTAAGTTATCATGAAATAAAACTCACCAGATTTGAAGATAATAGCGGCGAGAAAAACAAGAACTTCTGCACGAATCGCCATCATAATTCAGCAGTCGAATATTGCCATTCGAATTTCTTTTTTTCGAGCTTATAACACACTCTATCAATGATCATGAACGCAAGCAGTCAGTACAAACAGATTAAATGCTGTTAAACTAATATACCATTCTTTGAAAGATTCGTTGGTAATTTATAGCGTTAGAAGCGAAACAAATATCAATTTGTCCATCAGACACCGACTCAGTTTCACAAACTTCACCAAACCATCGAGTTAAAATAGAAGTATGTATGATGTATATGTTTAAACAAAAAGGGCGCTCTTTGTCTTTAGGCATTGTGACAAAATCTCTTCTAATTTTAAAAATCAAAATGATATACACTGTTAACGTTCTTTTTAAGAATGTCATGAAATCGTAGCAATTAAGATCTTGTGCATATGATATAAAATATAATTGTAACCGGTCACTCAATAATATTCTTAAAAGATCTTCAAAGCAATGGATTTCGAATGTTATGTCTAGGTTTATATGTACCTCCCTCGTAACTCAATTGTGCGAGTATTGTGATGGTGTCTGGTCAAACTGGACAGATGGACTCTTCGATATCATGATCGCGATAATGCATCCAATAACCCATTTACCGGATTTTTGTTAGGCCTTACAATGGAAAGACAGGTTCAGAAATTGAGCGAGGTTTACAAATGTGTCAACGGAATGGGCCCCAGTATTTATGCCAAAGTTTCACGAAACCCAATATTCAGTTAAAAACCAAGAATGTCAGTTTTAGGTAATTGTCCAGCGATTTTCAAAATGCATAGAAATACATTTTAACGGAGCGGCTTTATTTCAACTTTTTGTTAGTCACGGTACCCCAATTAACCCGTTGACTACTGAATTCACTCATTCCCGTAGAGTTAACACAGTGAGCACTCGGCTCCCGTAGCCAAAGGGTTAAGAAAAGTTTCTCCCATATCCCAGAGTCTTTGCAGATAATTAATTTTGCATGACTCTGGCTCTCGTCAAGTGCTCTGCACACACGTATCGGCACATTTAAGAATAAATAAGAGAAGACATTTTTAAACTGGTAACAATAATATTTTGTAATCCACACACTAGCAACTATTTAAAGTACTGTATGCGGGCGCCTTGCCGCCAAATGTACATACACAAAAAGTGATATGTTTGGTCATGATCTTGATACACGAATTTGAGGATGTTCGGGCCTCTCATTGCCTTTATTTGCCTTGCTGTCAACATTTTGTCAGCAAATTTGTATTTTCTCATGTTATTACATTTTTTAACGTTTCTGGTATTTGATTTTTTTATTACAAAATCAACGTTTTCCAAATCATTCTCTTGCGGCACACCGGTTTAAAAACGCTGTACTGGCGTTAACAAAAAATCAAATGAGTTGAATTACAAGAGAGCGGATAATTATTTTTCTTTTGACATTACTTGAAGGCAATTTTTATTTCAAAATAATTTAACATACACAAAAACATATAATACTTCAGCATGACAACAGAAGTAATAGATAACGTGAAGAAAACCTTCATTATGGAACAAGGCATGGATGAGGGCCAATTATACATAATAAAGAAAAAATAATACACGATTAGCTGAATAAAAGTTACAGAGGATGCATAAAGGAAATCTTACTTCCTTATTTTTTTTTTGTTGTGCCATTGATGGTGAGAGAAGCTGTAACGCGTACTCATCTGCGCACGTGTATTGTTCAACTTCTAAGAAATGTAATTTCTGTTCTTTACTTGGTAGCAACACAACAGGGGAATCGGGCAACCTCCAGCCCCTCCCCCCCCCCCCCCCCCAAC
>BEXV01001635.1:16235-48547 GCA_003118195.1 Hemicentrotus pulcherrimus
GGGGGGGGGGTGTTATTCTCCGGGATGAATTTCCCGAGGGGTAATCGTCCTACGGGGGTATTTTTCCGGGGGGTAATTGTCCTGATACTAATTACTATAAGTACATATGTACATTTATATACATGATCTCTCCTCTCTGTCCCTCCCTCTCTCATTTCCATTTCCATCTCTTCTTCTCCCTTTGTCTACCCCTCTCCCATTTTCATTTCTGTTGTACCCTACTCGTCCACTCTTGTACGACATCCAATTTAGCTAACTCATGTCTCCTGTAATAACCTCGTAGTCAATTGTCATTCCCCCTCTCTCTCCTTTCCTGTCTCTTTCTCTCCCACTCCCTCTTTACGCTCCCTCAATAAACATTATACTATTTATTACCTCATTTTCCTCTCAACGGCAGTAATCAATACTTGGACAATTGAATAATGTATGAATTGCATGTTTTAATCATTCCATATGTTAAGCTATCCTTTGAAATAATGTATTCATACTATTTAATATAATTTTTTTTTGGTAATATTTTTCTTTTTTTTAAATCAATGTTATTTATGCGTTTAATGTGTACTTATACAGTCTGTAAATATGTTATAACATTATTTATATTGTGCAGGAAACTCAGTGGAAGCAGTCTGTTTACGGAAGAGACAACCAAAAATTAATAACAGTTCCAATAAAAATATTTTTTTTAAATACAAGCATTTGGACTGACCAGACTTTCTTTAAAATTTTGTCTGTGGCTTCTTCCGCTTGCTGTAATTTTTACATTCCCGATCATTGCGAAATGTTTAAACCTAGTCACACACAAAATTTGCACAAAAATTGGAGCGTGGATGCAAATTTAGATAAAATGGGGAAAATTACCATCATTCCTTTGAATGGGGGATCCTGTTTTTAGTAGGTCAGTTATCAATTTGACCAATAATATTATAAATATGCGATGAACTTGGGTAAACACAAGTATCCCAGCAATATTCAATCATCCTAGGTTTTATGCGTTAATGTCGCCATAATTATTTTTGCCACTAACTTATTGTTCATTACATTACTATACAAACTGAACAGTCTGAGATAATAACGCAATATATACAATCTTACACTCAAATAATCACTGCAGAAAATCTGATTGTTTATTGACCACTTTAAGGATTATAAGTTTGCAATATGTTTTTATATTCTATAATCATTCATTACATTCCTTTTTGACCTCATTCTAAATAATTTTGACTTTGATCTAGGTTATCCATTGCTAAAGTATTGACAACGATGCCAACAGCCCACGTGCTAGACAGGGAGGACTTATGAAATTATGAAGTATGTTTGTGTTTACTTTTATTGTTGGTTATGTTTTTTTTTTTAATTATTAAACCACAGTGGTCTTTGCACGCTTATTATAATTTTGTATGTCATTTGCATTTTTGCCTTAAGTGTACTTTCGAAATGTATTTGTTATAAATATGTAAACAAACCAACCAATGACTGCTAACCACGTTTTGTATCATGCCATATGTAAACAAATAAATGCAGTACAATATATATATATATATATATATATAATAAGCAAATTACCCTGTCCGCTTCCAAACGACAGAGTGTGCTATTTGGTTCAAGTTGAGCTGTATTTATTTATCTTCCAATGTATCAGCATACAAATTGTTTTCAATTGTTACTTCTTTTGCGATATAAAAATTAACAAGTTTAGTTATGATTTTGCTCGATTAATAATTTTATTTCTGTCTAAACAAGGCCCATGCTTCATTAAACCATCTATGTTGTGACAGATATAAAGCTGAATAAACAACAAGGAGACGAACTTATTTCTGCCAGTTATTACACCAACGAAAACATATCTATAGTTTGGTTTATGAGAATAATAGTATTATTAAATATATTATATGAAATCTCCATTGTAGAACGTGATGATATATATCTAAAAAAAATAGTTGATTAATTTTAATAAGTAATACATCCTTCATGATATTTTTCAACTTGTGTATTACAGTTAATGAGGACAATACCAATAACAATACAAATAATAATAATAATAATAATAATAATAATAATACGTATTGTGATGATAATAACAATAAAAGAGAATTCCTCACATCTTGACCTATTAACTCATACAGCTAATTTCAGTTCTCCTTTAATAATTATTCCTTGGAATAAAAGTAAAAACCTTTACTTAATTGTTGTTGGATGTACCCTGTCTACCTTTTTTTTAAAAACTTCGATTGACAAAATCTTTTTCCTAAACCTTTTGTCCGGTGTGATATTAGTAGCTTAGTGCTACAGATCATACAAGGGATTGTGTTTTCTTTATTAAAAACCGCACTAGCCTTACTTCGCAAATAACAGCTTCTTAATGTCATGTTACACATTTGAGGAATGGTATTTCGACACTATAAAATAGTTGTATAGTTTGCTACATATGATACGTTTTATTTCTTAAAGCTAATTTTTCCTAATTCAGTACAAACACACGGTCTATGATCAGGACTCAGGCCTAATAATAAACATGCTTAGATTTACAATACCAACGAAGGGGGAGCATTACAAATGTAACAATTGCTAATTTATTTTCCTTACTTACTTACTTACTAAAAAAAAAAAAAAAAAATTAAGTATGTGTGTTAGAACTATAACGTCTTTCATGAAATACTTGTGAAACCTTTAATAGCAGATTTGAAGGAAACGTGTAAAATCACAAGCCGAAATATAAATGGTACAAGTATTCCTAGGTAGCTTCAAACATAAACAACAAGGTATAACATGTTTTGGGCATACTGAATCTTTTACTGTGACTGATATTTGTGACATACAACAAGATCGATTTTCAATCAAAATTCACATCTACACCTTTTTGCTTCAAATCCGTACTATTGAGTTTCCATGAAATAATCAGGATCAATAAGGAAAACCTCGTAATATACTACAGAGGTAAATATTGCAGAAAACAAACAGCGATTCAAGGTTGGCAAGCTACGAAGCGAGTAGATGATGTCGTCTGGTTTAGATCGACGATGAACTAATGAGGGGGATCCGGACTCCCTGGAAGAAATTTTTAAAATATGGTAACCAGTACATGTTTTTAGAAATAACTGTTTCACGTATTAACTATCAAATCAATCCAATTAATTATAATATAATATCATATGACATGATCATTTTATTAATGCGCCTTGGTCTGATAGTAAGAGATTTACAAGAATATGAAAACATTATAGTTACGCTGTCGTTTCCAAGCCTTGTGGCAGCCAAACACGTATAGTCCCCATTGACTTCCGCCGAAACATTATACATATCCAAAATAAGGTATCTTCTTGAAGAAGGCTGTGGTGAAACTAATGGCGGTTGCTGTTGTTGAGCTCTACGCTATTATAAAACCAGGTTATTGAGGCCAGGGGTCTGCTATCTGATGTACATGTAAGTATTGCATCGACGCTCTGTTGACCAGTGATAACCCGACGAATAGAGTAGTCCACAATGAAAGGAGAATCAACATGCATGCAATTAGAAAGAAGAAAAAACGTTGACGAAATAATAACAAGAGGCTCAGGAAGAAATAATTTGTGATGGTATTTATGATGAGGGTAAATGAATATATAAATATATATTGGAATGGTTACCAATATTTTGTAACATGCCAGCACCATGACAATAACATAGAGCGGTCTGTATGCAAGTGTGTCGTATCATTTGGTATTAGTATTAACCAATACTTATGTTTCAATAAAGTTTTTAAGGGTTTAGAACAGTTATTGTAACACCAATACTTATAAATGAGAGGGGACAAAATAAAAAATGCTGGTTTTTGTTGTTGTTGAAACAAATAACGTACCATCGTCTCTATAATATAATCGAGGACAAGAGCAAACAGGACAGTAAACAACAAGTAATGATAATGTGTGTAATGTGTTTTTAAGCTACGGTATGTACCTGCCTCGTAAGATCTACATGATAATAGTTTAAGCTGAAATAAATCGCACTTACACATCATTTGAAGAACATCACTGGCACTCAAATACTCCATGGGTGCAGCGTTTGGTTGAAAAAACCTGACAGACAAGGAGTTCCCCATGATCGTGTAATGTCGGTGTGAAAATGAAGACACTTGTGGCATCGAGTCAATGATTTATACTCCTTGAAGACTGTATATTAGAATCTTTGGTGAGGTTAATTAATCCAAGGTACCATTTGAATGATGGTGTGGGGTAGCCGTTGTTCGATGTGCAAGTCACATTTGTTGACACCCTGTCCTGCAAACCTTCCGTTCCATTTAGGTAGGGAGGATCAGGTGGTCCTTACAAATCAAAGAATATTTCTTATATCATAATTTTTAGATTATTAGCCCCCATGACTTACAACAGCGACGTATGTATCGCATGTAACTCATATTCTGACACAAGAGAACAATTATTGATATCTAAATAGGAACTAACTTCAGCTATCAGAGGGGTTTGTCACTAAATACTTTCCAAAATGTCACTTGTTTCAAATATCTTGATACAGAAAAGACGAAGCATGGTATAAATACACACAGTTATTCATAATGTAAAAAAATCACACCCGATATATCGATGTCCAGGTGTGTTACAGCATGTCCCAGACCACATTCGTTCTTCTGTTGTAAATTCGAGAAGATAATATTTAGTTAATACAACTTTCGAATACTAACCATTAACGATTAACCTCACTTCTGTTCGACGTTGGTTCATACCAGCATTCGCCACACATATAAGTTGATTGTGATGCCATCTCTTTGGAATCAATTGTGGAGTGGAATTGGTATCGCGTAAACCTTGGTCGGCCTCATTCTTGGTAGACGTAGAAGTCGTACTACCCAGATCGTCGTCCAGACCAATGACCCATGATATACGAGATGTAGGTCGAGATTCTACACTCTTGCAGGTGAATGATGTTGCCGAATGTTCGAAGACATTGACACTTCTTGAGTCTTTTGCATTGGTAACTACGGATCCATGCGTGGTAAGCAGAAGGTCAATTGGCGGTACTGGGTGGGAAGTAACATGTAGAGCTAGAATGTTAATAGAGAGTCATTTACCGAAAGGAGAACAACATTGCTAACAATTATGATAAAAGTATATTAGCGGTGAAGGCATCATCGGATCCAATGACGTTTTTATGATTCCCTAGCAGAATGTACAAAACGGTGAAGAGTGGAAAGTGTTTTAGGAGATCTTGAATGTCTCATCCATTTCGGACAATCCTTACCTTCAGATGCATATTAACTTAGGCAGAACTCACACCTCCGACCAATCATGGGATTAAACCATTGGTAAGATAATCACCTTGAACATCGAGGCGGATGAACAATTGTAGTCCACTATCCAGCTCCCGATGCGAGGCCACACAACGGATAATCTTTCCATCATCGTCCCTGGAGGGAGTTACAGAAACAACTCTTTGAGAGGAGTAAGCGTCACCAGTAACAACGTTAAACTGATCGTCTTGTCGAATCTGTACTTCTTCGGGAACGTGCCACTCCAGTTCTGCAGGTGGTCTCGTGTATTTGAATGAACATGTTAGGCTGTGGGTTCGCCCACATGTGATGCTCACTGATGCTCCATTAGCGTATTCATCCTCATACCGATCGTCGGTGATGGACAGCAGTCTTGGCGTCGCTGAAAGATACGAAACATGTACATGCATACATTTACTACCAATAGAATATATATCTTTTCAACTTGGATGTCTACCATATTCTAGGACCGTTTTTTTTTACATAAACAAAATAAAAATTCTATCATATCAGTAATGTTTGTAAAATACCATAGTTTGGATTCATTTCAGTCATGATAAAACTCGCTATGTCATAGTAGTTATTTATGAAACTACACCCGACATGACCGTTGTATGCAACAATTACAGTTGTAATGATTTTGAAAGGGTAAAGAGCCATTTATGTTGAAATTTCGCACACATCATAATTAGATAGGGCTATCCAGATTAATGTTAGAATACAATACCTGATAAAAGTACATTCAGTAGAATTCCCCTAGTGGCTGCATCATAAGAGGTGTACACTGATAACTGATATCTGCCGCTGTCATCCACTGTTAAATTCCTAACAGTTAAATTTCCGTAGGAAGCATCTGCCCCAAAACTGTACTTGGATATATATTGAACATTCTGCTTGTTTCTGCATCCCACCTCTTAACATCTAGCTAGGATATTGTCATTCCTGTCAATCCAAGACAGTTGGTGATATGTAGATGGAGGGGAAAATGTGCAGGCAAGTGTTATATCCTCGCCAACGACTGGGAGGATTTCTGGATTCTGAATAAGAGAAAACACGCTAATCTCATATGTCTTAGAAATGATGAAGGTTAAGAAGAGATATATGCGAAGACGTTTATGCATATTGTTTTTAACGTCTCATTTACTTGTATATTTCAACTTAGAATGGCTGTTGCATGAAACCACCTTGCAACCTAACGGAATATCTGGAGGATAAACTAATGAACGACGTGCAGTAACGGTTTCCAATGGCAGAATGAATGGACACAACAACATGGCTGGTGTGCGTACTACCTTCATTATTGCGCAACGAAAGTGAAAGCAATTCATCTCTGAAAAAAAATACATGTATGTAAGTGGGCTGTCAGTATCAAATAACAACAGGAGTTCGAAAGCTAACTTGACTGGTACTTTGGGCAATACAAGACAAAACTGTTGTACTTTCGATTTGACTTGAAATAATGCCATATATTGTACAGAACTTGGACAATTTGATAGGTAGGAGAATAACAGGGAAGGGCATACTATTCTGTTCTCTGCACGATGGAGACGAGATTGAGAATATTTCACACACCATACTTCTCATTACGACTGATAAGGGTGTTTGCCTGCAAACTACACATTAACAAATAAGGGTGCAATTCTACTACAATAGCAGCATCCTCAGCCAATCACGCTGAGGTGGATGCACATTTGTACACAAATTTCATCCTTATTTTTTAGTGTTTAACTCATGCATATGTGAAAGATGCAAATACCTATACGTGAAAGATGAATATGGGTTGGACTCACCGATTTGAAGGCATGGCCGCTATACTGATTCCTCGATCTAAATAATGTATGTAAAAAGTTGGCTCAATCAAATCCAATTGTGTCGTGGCCTGATGTTGGATCCAGGTTGCCAGTCAACGAAGAGAACTGAAGA
The DNA here is from genome assembly GCA_003118195.1 of Hemicentrotus pulcherrimus. Classification (NCBI taxonomy): domain Eukaryota; kingdom Metazoa; phylum Echinodermata; class Echinoidea; order Camarodonta; family Strongylocentrotidae; genus Hemicentrotus; species Hemicentrotus pulcherrimus. The sequence goes on from BEXV01001635.1 coordinate 23,416, forward strand.
TGTCGTTTGGTTTTGGTCAACAATGAACCAAGAAGGTGAATTAGGGATCACTGCAGTTTAAGGTTAATCAGTGGTAAAATGTTATGACAAAATTCGGTAGCGACTAATTATTCATTGCCCTGATTTGTTATCATTAATCATTTGCTTGATAAAATAAGATTTCATGAAAATGATTTGGATGTTTTTATTTGGAAGCAAGCACCAATTCATATTATAAAAACAAAAAGAGAATCTGAATAAGACACAAATCAACCAAAACATACCATGACAACACAATGCTACTTACAAGCAAATGTGGTGTTGAGGATTGCACTACCGGAAGCATATCTTGACACAGCTACGCATTTGTAATCACACACATCTGTGGACTGGGGGTTTCGAATCGTCATGTCGACGGAGGTCAGCGTTTGACCTTCTGGTATAGTCTCGGAGAGTGTCATGTGACGGTAGTCGTTAGACAAATGTGTACCATTCCACAACCATTGGAAGGTAAAAGCAGGAGGATTGGCATCTGAGGTACATGTCAACACGAACCCAGTGAGTAATTCAGTTGATGTATGCCGTCGAGAAGTAATAACCACAACTGGGGCGTCTAGTGTAAATAAAAAGCATTGCAAAAACGGTTTTGAACAAAGGTGTGATACGGGATTGGGACGAACAGACTTATCAATTGCAAAAAAAAGAAAATAAATATTGTCCATTTATTCGAGAATTGTTGATGAACGCATAACGAGACCATTAACCTACGAAGTTTTAGGAGATTCCCTTTCATAATATCCCTACTAAAAGTTGAAATAAAAATGGATACTCACATGATATGTTCAGAACAATGCTATCATTCATCGACCACATAGAGGTTGTTGTAGATTGAACTACCTGACAGAGAAGATACTTCCCGTGATCAAACCTTTTTGGTATGAGGGCAAGGGTGCTTTCAGCATCATACCGATCAGCTTCATTCATTGAAGTCTCAAGAGACGAATCGTATGTCACATTTCTAGACCCGATGTACCAGTGGATGAGCGGAGCAGGGTACCCATTAATAGCTCTGCAGCTTATATTGGTTTCTATACCTTCATGTAGATCATCGGGGGTAGATATGTTAACATCTTCTGGTGAGCCTTAACACATAAATAACAATAAATAATTATGGGTAGAACCTTAAAGTGTTAACATGTCCTTTGGTCAAATGTAGAATCGTTTATTCTTAGTTCTGAGTTGTATAAATAGGAGGCAGCCCAGTGCCTTAGGGGTAGACATTCGTTCTCCCCCTTTCCATCCCAGGTGACGTCAAATTATTAATGACTTTGACGATGATTTCGTTAGGATTGGGTAGATTGTGATAAATAAAACGGTAACTTCTTTTGAAATGTTAGTTTTGGATAAGACTTTCAGAAAGTCCAACACACATTTCCAATCAACGTTATTTGAAATAAGATCAAATCCCGCTATATCTAGAGAATCAAAACTCACCGTAAACGAACAACTTGACTAACAGGTGATCAATAAAGACTTCGTCAAAAGATGCATGGCATTGAATAAACTTTCCATGGTGCTTTAACTCAGGATGTACTACAATGTTACTTTCGGTGTCAAACAAAGTTCCATCTAAAGCATTGCGATGCCTTGAAAGGTTCGAGTTAGCGGGAATAATGCTGGTGTCTCCCAAAATAGTCCATGATAGTTCAACTGCTAGTAATGATCCGAAACTTTTACAAGTGATTGAAGTCGATGAACCTTCTTGAACATAAATTGATGTTGACCCATATTTGTATTCCTTGCTATCCCCAGTTGGAAAAAGTAACATGCTAGAGGGTAGAACTTAATGAAAGAGAGTGAGAGAAAAAAAATAATAACATAAAATCATATACGAAACGTTAGATATTGTTAAAAGGAACGAGATTACTTTTCATTTTACGTTTTGTATATTGTAGAGAAAATATGAAATTCCTGAAAGACATTCATAAATGTTCATTGAGATTACGCCCCAGAGACCATAACACAATTTGTGATCTGAGTAGAGCAGTTCATAAAGAGTAACAAGAACAAAACATGGACTCAGCTTTGATGACATCGGTACCACAAAACAATAACGAGATTGTGCTCTGTACTTTACTTACCTTGAACATTCAGGTGAACTGAGCGTTGAAGATTAGTTTGTAATTTTGGATGCGATGCCATACAGCGCAGAATCTTTCCGTGATCAATCCTAGATGGCGTGATCGTAGCAGCTTTACGAGATACATAGATGTTGACTCGTACGACAACAGACTGATCCCGAAGAACCACAGTTACATAATCTGGTATACGCCATTCTAGTACTGCGGGAGGCCTTGCCCAGTCTGCTTCACATGTGAGGTCATATGGCTCTCCAGCAGTTACCGTTATATTTGCGTTGTTAGGGTAATAACCTATCGATCTCTCATCATTGATAAACAGCCAATAGGGCGGAACTTTCGTCAAAAGAGGGAACAGTCACGATGACGAAAATCATCCAAAGACGATGAAAAACGCCATTAATGTCAAGAACAAAAACATGAAATGATGATGATCATTTCAAATTGTACTATTCAACTTGGACAGTCTACTTCCATATAGCTGAATTTATTATTGCACTAATCATAGTCTTTCAAAGTTTGCTACTTACAGTCACATACTTCATCCATTTACAACCAATTTTTTTTTGTGTGTGATCATCAAACAGTTTGTTGCCGACTTTAATTGAAATGCTTTTGGAGTAGTAAAATGGCAAATTAATAATTGTAAACATGCCCGAATTAGGAGTTTCCTCGATTTTCTCTTTAAAAAAAAGCGATATGCTACACATGAATCAGGTTATTTTCACTTCCCGAAATGTATTGGTTTAATGTTTGCCAAAGAAGAATTTATTGTTAAGCTCTGTTTATACAAGACTGTGGAAAGAGCTATATTTTCCAATATTAATTTCGGCATGTAAATACTATGTTTTTACCTGGTAGTAATGGCGTCACTAAGATGGTAGTTGATCCTGTATTCGATGGCCCATGTGAACCACTTACAGTGCATTTGTAATTATCTCCATCGTTTTCTTCGAGTTGTTTTATTGTTAGATTCACATTGTAATAATCTGCTAACAAGCTGAATTTCCTTTGGTCAATAACAGTGAACCTACAAGAAAGATATTCTTGACAGTTGTGAGAGGCCAACGTATCATGATCACTACTCCTTTCCCAAATGACAAGTCGATTCCTGGTTTGAGGCGTAAAGGTACAGACCAGTGTGACATCTTCCCCGATGACTGGTAGAGAGTTGCCCGTTTGAATCGACACTGTAAATGCATGGCATCCTGTATGGGTTAAATTGAACTAAAGTCAAGGGAAAGAAACCCAGTTTATAGAGAATAGAATGAAGCAAATACAATGGCGTCGAGTGAGCCCACCCTAATAACAGGTACTGGACCAATAGGAAGGGAGGGGGAGACACTGGTATGCTGCCAATGATAAAAACGGCTGTACAATTGTGATTGGAAAAAATTATTTTCTATACACTTCCATCATAAAATGAATCGAGTACAAAATATAAGTGGATTATGTATGTGGTAGACAACATTTTAAAAACACATGCTTGCAACGTCGATTGGTCAGTAATTAAACTCATTACACTGTTTCATCTCCTTAATTCTTTGCCCGGGTTAAGTTCGAACGTCCTTTAGGAATTTAACCTGAAATGAAACTTACCAGATTTCGAGAGAATAACGGAGAGAAAAAGAAGAACTTCAGCACAAATCGCATTCATCATTCAGCAATCGACGAGCTTATAACACATACTAAAGATGATTATGAAAGCAAGCCGACAGTACAACAAGAGCAGATGATATTGACTAATGGACTATACTTTGAGGGGAGTTGTTGTCGATTCATAGCGTAAGAAGTGAAAGAAAAAAAATATTGTCCTTACACTGATTCAGTTTCACAACCTTCACCAAACCATCGATTTGAAATGACAGTATGCATGTTGAAAATGTTTAAACAAGAAGGGCGCTCTTTCCCTTCAGACATTGTGACAAAATCACTTCCGATTGGAAAATTAAGATGAAAGTAATTTTAAAAGTTTTTCATAGGCATTTGATTTCATTGTAGTAATTATTTTCTGATGCATTTTTTTACCGAATGTAATCGTGTTTCGTTCACCCAATATTCTTTGAAAAAAACAAAATTGGTTGTTTTTCTAGACTTACTTCATGGCAAAGAACAAATGAACGAAAATATATTGTTTTGAAGATCTGCAATTAATTCCAAATGGTATGTTAAAGTTACTATATACTTTCCTCACAATGCCGCTAATTGGCTAATGTGATGTTTTCTCGTTAAAACGTTTAGATGGACTCTTAGATAGACTGGTCATACCTCACAATAGTCTCGCAAGAATGATCCAAAAACCCACTGACCAGATTTATGTCAGGCTTTACAATGGAAAAACAGGTTCATAGATTTAGCGAAGTTTACAAATGTGTCAATGGAAAGGCTAACGTTTATTGAAACCTCAATACTCGGTCTGAAGACTATGAAAACCACTGCCTCTATTCAAGAAATGGGTGTTATCATGAATGAGAGTGGTAAACAATCATGTCAGGACTTAGGTTTGAAACAAAAGAACCAATTGAATGCCGGACAGACACTTGCACCATCAATACAATATTTTTTAAAGAAACCTTTTTGTTGCTGGTGTTATCCGGAGACATTATCGCATACATGATTACTATATTTATACAGGTACAAAGGATCTCTTATTATTCTCACCGTCTTTTTTTCTCTCTCCCTAGCTTTTCTTTCCCTTTCCCATTCTCTTTCTCTTCCTCTCTCTGTTTGTACCCCTCGCCCATTTTCCGTCTCTTCTTTAACCTACTTGTACACTCTTCTAGGACACCTACTTTAGCGGACTCATGTCTCTTTTGTTACCAACGTACCCAATTCTTAACCCCTTTCTCTCTCTATGTGTCTCTCTTTCTCTCCCACTCCCTCTTAACTATCTTTCTTGATTCTCCCTCAATTCATCACCCTTAATAGTTTCCTGCTTATTAGCTCATTTTCCTTTCAAAGGCAGTAATCAGCATCTGGACAGTTTACTAATTTATCAGTTGAAGAATGTTTTGATCATATATTGTTTAGTTGCACTTTGCAATATTGTAATCATAATATTTATTTGTATATTATATATGGGTTTCTTATGTTATTTATGTATTCAATTTGTAATAATGAAGTCTGTAAATAACTTTTTAAAAATCGTGATTTATTTTGTAGTGCCCTCCGGGTTTAACTTTAAAAGCTAACTTGCTTAAATCAAACTGTAAAAATAAACGAATACAAAATCAACAACGAACAATAATCAAAAGAATTGGGACTGAGTCTGGTCAAAGGACTGACCAAACTATCATCAAACGTTCACCACTGGGTTCTTCCCTTGCGATTATTTTCATTGCGAAATGTCCAGACCTATTTCGATTGCAGAAACGGAGTGCTTATAAGAAAGTCCTCTCCCCTACCTCATTCGGCTCGTGAATCGAAACTTGAAGTAAAATGGAAAACATCCTTTTAACTTCTTCGAATGAGGGATTACTGATTACTGAAGGAAATTGTTTATTGGTTTAATCGATAAAAGAAAATGTCTACCAACAATATTCATTTATCCTTGGTTTAATGCGTTTATGTCACCTTATTTTTCAATTATTTAGTAATAATTAGATTATGATACAATAAATACATTCTGAAATTATAATGCAATGTAAACAAATCTTTCACACCATGCAAGCTCAGCGTATAACTACATAGTTTATTGGCCATTTAGACGGTTTGTAGTTGCGCAATATTTTTCAAATTTTAAAACAAAGACCTTTGCTTAGAATATTATTACCTTTTGAAGTTATTTTAAGTACTTTATCAATTTGATCACAATCTAAATTACCTCTTATTCATTGAATTACGAGTTATTTTTAGTATGTCTTTATATATTGATTGTACTTTGTATTAAAAATTATATAAAACTTTGGGGTCAAGCTGCCGTAAATATCATCTGCTATTTTAATAATTTTACCATTTGTATAATTGTACTTGATGTATTGTGTACAAATAGATTTGTAAACGTGACAAATTCAGCCATTTACTACTCATATGATTTATATAATACAATGAATTATTATATAAATTAATACAAATACAACCTATTAATCAGTGTATCACCATCTCCGCACTCTAACGAAAGAGTGTGTACTCACTAGCTTATCTTTGAATTTATACGCATAGCTTTTTTTTTTTTTTACAGTAATTATGTTTAAATTACTAAATACATATATATTGTCTTTCGCGATATATATATATCCTCTAAATGCTAATTTTCTGTTCTCGGAATATATTCCAAAGTGATATTTTGCTGAAAACCATACTCGATTCCAGGTTGCCAGGCAACGAAGAGAGTAGATGATGTCGTCTGGTTTGGATCGAACATGAACTCATAAGGCGGATCTGAAATCCCTGGGAGAATTTAAAAAAGATGGTATAAGTGACATCATATTTTGTTACTCGAAAATCAAGTATCCAAACAACACAATTTTTGAGGGTATAATATCATATCGTTCTGTCGTAGTGGCGGCTGTACGTCACATTTTCAGGCAACAACCCTCGTTCACTCCGTACGCCGACCGAACTATAAATTATAATCCTGGGCCAAACCATATATCTATACCTAACACTAATCTTAACACTCGCAGATAATGTTCACCCAATTTAAGCTATGGTCACAACTCAGAGCGGTGACCGACCGATTCGTAGCCTGCTCGGTAGCCGCTGGAGTTTAGGCATCGCCCAACAATTTTTAGAGAAGTCGAGCAGGATGTAGAGCCCCGGCGATGCCTGGGCGGTCCCCTGCCAATTTTGCCCGGGCACCAAACGTATTTTGGGCTGCGAATGAACAGGCGCCGCCGAATTTTAACTCCGCGCTAAAACTTCAGCGGCGAACGAGCGATGCCCTAAAACAGGCGGTGCCTGGGCTGCAGCCTCTTGGTTCCCGGGCGAAATCAGCTAAAAACTGACCGCCGATCAGGCTACTTTTTCGGATTTTGACCACAGCTTAACAGCAACAAACATTACAATGTATAACCAAAATGAAACCGAAATCGATTTTCACCGGAATATTGATGAACATGTCATACAAGTTGACACAGTAATCTACCGTCACATTTCCCGAAAGTTATTGTAACTAGGTTATCATTTCAATACCTTGGTTATAGAATCATAGCAGTGTGACACTGTTCTCATTTTTTTTTATCTTGGATTATAATTAGTTCTCCTTGGTATGATAGTGAAAGATTTACCAGAAAATAAAAAGGTTATTGATGCCCTGTCGCTCCCAAGCCTTGTGTCAGCCAAACATGTATAGTTGCCATCGTTTTCTGCCGAAATATTGACAATAATCAGAATACTCGACCTCAGGGTATCTTCTTGTGGATGACTGTGATGAATATGATGGCGGGTACCGTTGATAAGTTCCTTGCGATTCCAGAACCATGTAATTTAGGCTAGGGGTCTGCTATCTGAAGTACATGTAAGAATGGCATCAACGCTGTGGTGACCACTGTAAACCCGACGAACAGAGTAATCCACAATGGCAGGAGAATCTACACATTTGTATTAAGAAAGAAATAAATACGTTCAGGAAACGATAATACGAGGCTCGGGAAAATAACATTTGAGATGGTGTTCTTTTTTAGCGTAAGTAATTCATGTTTTAAGTGTTACCAGTACTGTGTAAAAACTAGCATATCGGCACTGCTATCGCAACATAGAATGGTCTTTATACAGGTATATGATATACTTAAGTATTAATCTGAACCAAACCTGTATGGTTCAGATATGTTCTTGAAACACAACGACTAATTCGTAAAAGAATATACAATCAAGCCAGGTGATGTTTGTATAACAAAAAGATAACCTTGCCTGTTCAATTCAATCATAGGAAAGTAAATATAATCGGCTGCTCGCAGCAAACATGATGCTAACACCAAATATGTGAACGGTAGTAATGTTTCTACGGCGGTGAGGCAACGTATCGTAATAAGATCTACATGATGAATGATTCATGATTAACTATATCAAACTTACAAAGAACATGAAGCACCTCATTGACACTCCAAGACTTCATGGATGAAGCGTTTGGTTGAAAAACTTGACAGACAAGAAGTTCACCATGATCGTATACCGTGGGTGTGTAATTGAAAACACTTATAGCGTCCAGTCGATAATATATATTACTCGTATACTGTGCATTGTAATTTTTGGTGATGTTCTCTAATCCAAGGTACCATTGAAAATATGGTGCTGGGTAGCCATTGTTCGATGTGCAAGTCACGTTTGATGAAACTCCATTCTGCAATCCTTCTGTTCCACTTAGATAGGGAGGATCCGGTGGTCCTTGAAAATCAAAGTACATTTCTTAGGTCACAATTTTTAAAAATTTGTATTATAATCCCCATTGACATGCATATAACATATGTACCGACACAAAAAATCGAACCTGATTATATATTTTAAGCAACAATGAATCTCATACAACATATATTCTGACAACAGCAAAAACATCTGTTGATATCTATAGGAATTTCTTTAGCTGTCCCTACATATTTTCTACATTATTATTATTATTATTATTATTAATACAACGTACGAATACTCACCAAACACTATAAGCCTCACTTCTGTTTGACGCTGGTTCATACCAGCATTGGCCACACATCGGAGAAGTTTATTGTGATGCCTCCTCTTTGGAATCAACTGTAGAGTAGACTTGGTGTCACGTAAACCTTTGTCAGCCTCATTCGTGGTAGACATAGAGGACGTGCTTCCCGGGTCGCTGTCCGAACCAATGATCCATGATATCAAAGCTTTTGGGCGAGATCCTACACTGTTGCAGGTAAATGATGTTGCAGAATCTTCAAATACGTTGACACTTCTCGTCTCTGCTGCATTGATAGCTATGGATCCATACACGGTAAGCTGTAGGTCACTTGGCGGTACTGAGTAGGTAGAAAAAGAAAGAACCCTAAGTTTCATGTGGAGTCAACTACTAAAAAGAGATACAAAAATGAACCATTGCTAATATGATGTAAGTATATTAGCGGTGAAGGCATCATGGGGTCTAGTTATGTTCTTATTATTCCCTTCAAGAATGTACACATTACAGAAGAGTGGGAATCGTTTCAGGAGATGTTGAATGTTCAAATCATTTCAGAAAATCCTGACGTTTGGGATGAACATTCACTTTGGCAGAAAACACACACAACCGAGCAATCATGGGATGATACCATTAGTAAGCTAATCACCTTCAACATCTAGGTGGATGAACGATTGAAGCCTATTCTCCAGTTCCAGGTGCAAAGCTACACAACGGAAAATCTTTCCATCATCGCCCCTGGATGGAGTTACAGAAACAACTCTTCGAGAGGTGTAAGCGTCACCATATACACCGGAATACTGATTTTCCAGTCGAACCTGTACCTCTTCAGGAATGTGCCACTCCAATTCTGCAGGTGGTCTAGCGTCTTGGACTGCACATGTAAGGTTCAGGGTTTGCCCAGATGTGATGCTCACGAATGCTCCATTCTGGTATCCTTTCTCAGTCCGACTGTCGGTGATGGATATCGATCTAGGCGTGGCTGTAAGTTGGAGAAGATGTATACAGTTTTCATTCTACGAATAACCACTGTCAAGCGGGATGTTTCCCCAAAACTTGGACCTCTGAGACACATATTTATCAATTTAACCCCTTGTTAATATTGCACAATGTTATCATGAGTGGCATGATTTATATTCACAAATGAAATGTAACTGATCGTATGGAAATATGCTCTTTCCGTGCCGTGACACATATTCTAACCCTATCATTTTTAACCAATAAAATACCACAAAAAAATCATTGGCTGCAGGCAAAAAGACCAATATTACCATTGGCAATAAACAGCTCTTGCAGCCATCTTATTTAAGGTAGCCGAAGAATTGTGTATTTATAAGTATACCAAGACAAATAGAAAGAATGGAGTCATCTTACCTGATAACATCACTTTTAGTTCTATCCCACTGTAAACCGCATCAGAAAAAGTACCTACTAAGCACTGATATATGCCGCTGTCATCCACTGTTAAATCCCTAATGGTAAGATTTCCGCTGGAAGAATCTGCCCTCAAGCTGTACTTGGATACATCTGGAACATCTTGCTCGTGTCTGCATCCCACTCCTTGACATCTATCGATAGCCAGTATATTGCCGTTCTCGTCCTGCCAAGACAGTAGCCGAGACGTGGATGGTGGCGTGTATATGCAGGCAAGTGTGACATTTTTTCCAACGACTGGGAGGACGCGTGGGTTCCAAATACGAGTAGACACATTTGTTACATTCGTTTTAGAAGTGGTAAAGGCAAGAAAGAAAAATATTCGAAGACAATAATTCATATTGTGATTAATGAATTGTCTCTCTCTCTGTGTTCAAACCGGAGACGATTATATAAGGAACCAACGCAAATTACCAGAATATCTGAAGATACAAAGTGAGGAGGAAGCAATATCAGTTTCAATGGCAGAGTGAGTGGGCTAAAAGAATAGTGACTGACACGGCTATTAAATTTTCTCTTTCGCTACGAAACTGAGAGCAATTCATCTCCCTGAAGGACATTACAGGAATGGTCCATTTTAAATAAAAAGGGGTTTAACAAAATAACTCTCAATGCCACCTTTGGCAGTATAATATTAAATTATATTATCAATCAACCATTGAAATGTAGCTTTTTTTTCTTCAAAATGTTGCCAATTGTGTGGTAACCCGATGTTGAATCCAGGTTGCTAGGCAACGAAGAGAGTTGAAGATGTCGTTTAATTTTGGTGGACAATAAGCCAATAAAGTGAATCGAGAACAACTGCATTATAAAGCTAATTGGTGGTAAAGCGTAAATGCAAAATTGGTAGGGTCTGGTTTCGTCAATTCAATAACTTGAATCCTTAATGAGTAATACAAGACGGGTTATTATGGTTATAAGTTTAATACTTCTATTCGAAGGCAAGCACCATCTAATTCAATTAACATAGAGTATCAGTTAGACAAGACACAGATTAAACTAAATAAACAATGAGAAACACAGGTCTACTTACGAGAAACTGTGCAGTTAAAGACTGCACTACCGGTACCAAATCTTGACACAGCTTGGCATTTGTAATCACATGGATCTTTGGACGGAGGGTTTCGAATCGCTACTCCAAAAGAAGTCCGCGTTTCACCTTTTTGTATAGTCTCGGACAGTCTTATGTTACCGGTGTCGTTAGACAACTGTGTGCCGTTACAGAACCATTGGAAGATAAAAGCAGGAGGATTGGCGTCTGAGGTACATGTCAACACGAACCCATTACGTACTTCTTTTGATGTTAGTCGTCGAGAAGAAACGGACACAACTGGGTCGTCTTAATAATAAAAAAGTATAAGAATAAGTTTGGAAAAGAGGTGATCGAAAATAGAAGGTTACATATGGATGGGGATAGGAATTGGTAGGTAATTTTAGATTGTTGTGATGGTACTTAAATAAACTAAGATATAAAATGCACAGACAGATTGATCGTTTTCCATATTTTCCATATCGTTTTCTAATTGATCGTTTTCCATATTCAACTCCCATTGATAGTCACAAACATTTACAAAATGCTACCTACATACAAACAACAAATGTGTAAAACATAAAGAAAAAAGGAGCAAGTTTTATACGTAGCTTTAGGATATTTGTTTAAAATATATTGTTTTTATCAAAGATTCAAATGAAAATTTATAATCACATGATATGTTCAGCATCTTGCTATCATTCACTGACCGCGTCATGTGCGTTGTAGGTTGAATTGCATGCATAGAGGGAGCTGTAAGTTGAACTGCCTGACAGAGAAGAGGTTTCCCATGATAAAACCTCTTTGGTATGAGGATAAGGGTGCTTTCAGCATCATACCGATCAGCCCCATTCATTGAAGTCTGAAGATACGAATCATGTGTCACATTTCTAGATCCGATGTACCAATGAATGAGCGGAGCAGGGTATCCATTGGCAGCTCTGCAGCTTACATTGGTTTGTATACCATCCCGTACATTCTTTGGTGTGATAATCTTAACATCATCTGGTGGGCCTTTACACAGAATTGAAATATATGGATATGGGGAAAGGTTTAATAAGTCAAATTGTTCTCTTGTAAAATATAAAATCTATTAGACGTTATCTTTTTACCCCTCTCACTCCCTGGCGACTCCAAATTATTAACTATGACAATTTCGATAAAAATAAGTAGATATTGAAAATTAGAGCAGTCACGTCTTTTGAACTGCTAGTGATTAATGGGAATATCAGTAAAGAAAATTTCCTATTAAGTTCAATAAAGATCTTATCCTGGCATATTGAACCTTAACTCACCATAAACCATCAATTTAGCTAGCCGTTGATCAAAAAAGTCTCCCAGAGATGCATAGCACCAAATGAACATTCCATGATGTTTCCTTTCTGGACGTATCTTGATGGTACTTTCGGTGTCAAACAAACTTCCATCTAAATCACTGCGATGCTTCAAATGACTTATGTTACTGGGAAGACTTAGGTTGTCGTCCAGTCTCCATGATAACTCTGCTTCTGGTAGTGATCCAATAGTCTTACAAGTGATTTTAGTACCTAAAACTTCTTGAACGTAAATTATTGTTGATTCTTGTACGTATTCTTCGCTTTCTCCAGATGGAAAAAGCAACATGCTAGAGGGTGAAACTTCATGAAAGAGAATGGAGTATAAAAAACATGAACAAAGCCATTAGAGAAACGCTAAACATCATTTCAATAAAAGATAAATCTTTTCTCTACACTTTTGAATATATCGATAGAAAAAAGAAAAATACTTCTAGAGAAAATATGAATCTCCTGGATAAACTTTCGTAAATATTCAAACAGATTGCCTTTCTTTACTGCTATATTTTTGCAATTTGAATGGAGCCATTGTACACACAGTTAGAGGAAGAAGAAGACATGATCTGTATTTAATACGTTTTCTTACCGTGAACATTCAATTGAACTGAGCGTTGAAGATTATTTTGTAGTTTTGGATGCGATGCCACACAGCGAATATTCTTTCCTTGAATGTTCCTAGAGGGCTCGACGATGACAGTCTTCTTAGAGACATAACTGTTGCCTTGTATGACATCAGACTGATCCAAAAGAACAACGGTTACAGCATCTGGTATACACCATTCCAGTACTGCAGGAGGCCTTGCCCCGTATACTTTACAAGTGATACCATGCGGCTCACCTACAGTTACCGTTAAATTGGCATTGTAAGGGTAATAGCGCCTGGATCCCACATCAGTAATCAAGAGCCGATCGGGTGGAACTGGCGAAAAAAGAAGGAATCGTCTTTGAAAGTCTACTCCTTTGTAATGGATTCACTAATTTACTCAAATTACAATATACTCAGCCTTTTAACATTCATGAATTCATAATTAGGCATTACAGCATCACGTATCATTTACATAGTTCCTTTTTATCAATGCACTGTTTTGATTCTTTATTTAAGTTATCAACGTATTAATGTTGTTGCCGAATATGAATTTAGAGACCATTGTAATTTAACATTGTATATTCCACTCCATGTAGGTAGCATCTGGCGAACCCTCAGTATTCTTCAAACTGAAATGTTAGAGACATTATCAGGATGCTTAAAAATTATGATTTGATAGGGATGTATTAAATGAATTACTTGCCAATTTAATAATATTGATAAAAGAACGACACATGTATTTGCCTTAATTGTGCATGTAGTGACGTTCACATAACACAATACAGGATAAAAGAGATTCGATTTAGATTTTAATCAAAAGTACACTCATATATAATAAACTTGCCATTTGTTATCATTGATTATTGCTGTGTAAATTAGTAATGATGAATAATATACCTGGTGACAATGGTGTCACTTGCGTGCTAGTTGATCCTGAGTTTTCCTCTCCATATGAACTGCTTACTGTGCATTGATAGTTGTCGCTGTCGTTTCTGTCAAGGTGTTTAAATGTTAAATTTGCACTGGAAGTGTCTGCCGCAACGCTAAACTTATATGGGTTAGAAACGGTAACCCCCGTACAAGCCAAAGAAGACACACAAACGTGAGAGACAACCACAATGTTGTTACCCTTGGTCCAAATTAACTGCCGATTTCTTGTTTCCGGCGTGAATGTGCAGAACAGTGTAAAATCTTCCCCGAGGACTGGAAGAGAATTGAATGTCTGAATAGACACCTCAAAAGCATGGCATCCTGTATGGGTGCAATGAAACCAAATTCGAAAGAAAATGTACTTGGTATATTGCTATAGCATGCATCAAAAACAGTGGGGCAGCGCAAGTCCACCCACTGAATGGGCAGTGGAACCATGGGGATTGTGGGGGGAAGCTGTGGGCATCGGATGTATGCAGAAAATGAAATAGGAATTTACTGATTGGGAGGGGGAATGCTCTGCTTGTAATTCATTCTCGTCCTTTTCCCTTTCTTCTTGTTAACATTTCCTTTTCCCCTGTTCAAAATTTATAACACTCCCCTCATTTTGTTTCTCTTGTAATTGTTTTACACCACAGGATGGAGGGGGATGCCCTGCTGTGTCACCTCCTAAAGCTACGCCAGGTGATCAAGTACCTACTCTGCTAAACATATTAATGATAACAGACGATGACCCAATTTTACCAGTATATCGTTTAACTCGCGCGCGAAAGGTTTCTTAATACGTGTTTCCTCAAAGGGAAGCAATTCCTTGCAGTAAATGGGGTTTACGACAAGGATCTCATTCGGTACAATTCTTTTAATAGTTTAGCTTTACGAAAAAGTTTGTGAGATAGACATCATTTTGAAGTTGTGAATACAACGCTGATAGGTTAACATTTTACATGCATTACATAGTTACATATCCCATATTCTCCACAAGGGCTAAAAACGAGCAACTTTTGTGACGATAACATAAAATAAGACTTACCACATTTAGAGATGATAACAGCGAGAAAAAGAAGAACCTTATCACAATTCGCCATCAATGTACAATAGTCGAATCTTGCCTTAGATTTGTTTTAATTGATGCGCTTATAACACACACTACTGATGAATAAGAGTGCAATCAGACTGTGCGAAGAAAGTAGATGCTTATGAACGAATAGCCCATACTTTGGAGGAATCATTAGTGATTTATAGCGTTAGAAGTGAAACATCTATCATTTTGTCCTGACATCAATTCAGTTTCACAAACTTCACTAAACCATCAAATTAAAATGATGGTATGCATGCTGTAAATTTGTTAACGTGAAGGGCGCTATTTACTCTTCATGCATTGTGACAAAACCACTTCCAATTGAAAAATCACAATGAAATTAATTTTAAGCCTTTGATGAAATTCTAGCAATTAATATATGGTGCATATAATACTTAAGCTAATCGTGTTTCAGTCATCCAATATTTCAAAGAACCGAAGACATTACCGTGCAAAGGTTTGTTATATATATTACCATCATTGCGAAAAGTCCAAACTTAATCCGATATTTGGTGTTGTGGACCAAACAAAATGCTTTTTAAAAGGCGTTTTCCCAACCCCATTTGGCTTGTGAATGCAAGTCAAATGGTAAAATCAAACAGCTCATGTAAATGACGGACTATTGATATTGACAACACAATGATCCTACCTCTTTTTTAAAAGATATTTATTTTTTTGCTTAATGGATTGTATTTTTAGGTAAGAAAAAAATGTTTCATTGCAATATTACATTATTCTCAGTTAAATGCGTTCATGTCGCGATATTGTCTACAATTAATTAGATTATAATACAAAAAAGTCTTAGATTATAATACAATCTACACGATCTTTCACATCTTTCAAGACCTGCAGAAAATTCGAAAGTTTCTTGGCCACTTTGACGGCTTATACATTTTACAATATTTGTACATATTTTAATAATTAAATCTTTATTTATAATTATATTTCCTTTTGAACTTATTCTAAATACTTCGAAGTTTGATCACAGATGCAATTATTTATCTACATAAGATTTAAAATTTGTTTCATGATTCATGATATTGTTCTGTTTGTTTTTTTCTTTAATTATTTTAACCGCAATGGTTAAGCTATCCTGATTTTCAGCTGTTGTTTGTATAATTTTATAATTAGCATTATTGTTTTCTATGTATATATTTTTACATTTCTTGTAAAATATTAATAATTCAGCCATCGACTACTAATCACGTTTTGTATTATACCATGAATTAAAGTTATAAATAAAACATAACCTATTTATAAGTGTATCACCATGTCCACATCCAAACCACAGAGAGAGCTATTTAGTTCAGGGTGAGCTGTATTCATTCGTTTATCTTTAAATGTATAGGCATAAAACCTATTTGCAAATAATCATTTTTAAAAGAGTAAATACATATATATATATATATATATTGTCGTTTGCGATTTTGAACAAATATCCTTAAGCCTAATGATGACTATTCATGGTAATATACTCCAGCATGATATTTAGCTGAAACTCATCATCGATTCCAGGTTGCCAAGCAACAGAGAGAGTAGATGATGTCGTCTGGTTTTGATCGACGATGAACTCATAAGGCGGATCTGGAATCCCTGGGAAAAATGTAATCAGATGGTGACAGCTTCATGTACTAAGGGATGATCTCTTAAACTTAAGCCCCTTTTTCAACATATTCAGAACACAGCAGCACACGTCATCACACGCACAAGAAAACATGAACACACCACACCAATTATTTGTTCTCTACACTTGCCCCCCCCCCCCTCAAACAGCGTATCAAATTCAAGATCCTCATGTTGACATACAAGGCCTTTCACAAACTTGCTCCCTCATATCTCTCGACAATCATCACTCCTAAAACTCGTACTTCATCTATGGGTATCCGATCATCATCCACACCCGCACCCGCTATGGCAATCATGCCTTTTCTGTTTGTGCCCCACAATCTTTCCCATGAAAAACACCAGTCCCCAACGTTTGAAACATTCAAGAGTAAACTTAAGACTTATCTGTCCAATATTTAATGTAATGTAATCATATCTTGTTTGTTAAACTATAAAGCGCAATTATTATTGTATGATTGTTATTATGAATATGTTCTTATTATTATGTATCATGTATTATATTGCTGTAATTTGTAGGTTAACATTACTTTAATTATATTTCTGCTAAGCGCTTAGAAACGTTGTATTAAGCGCTGTATCAATATAATATATTATTATTATTATTATTATTAAACATATTTTGGTATCCCAAGGTTTCTCCAATACGATTTATTTTGGTATAATTTCATACCGTACTGTCGTATGAACGGTTGTAAGCCACCTGTTCCGTCGACAACCCGATCACTTCTACCCAAACTGAACTCTAAATCTCAAACCAGGGCCAAACCCTATACTTAAACATAACCCTAATTATAATCATAGGACCAACGTTAACCCAACATATAGCCATTCCCTTTACAATGTATTCCTGGCGACGTTAAACCTGAGCATTGTCGGACGTGTAATGATCCCTTTAACCATCAACCGTTTCTTAAAGTCGACACAGTAATATATCGTAGTTGTGTTTAAACATTGAATCTATAGTTACTGTAACTGGGATATTATTTCATTTCCTAGGTTTTACCATTTTAACAATTTCATATTTTTCTCATTAGTAATCTAGGATTAATTGCACAGCTATGTAATAGGCAATTATTATTGAAACAAAGGGCATGCATGCACCTTTGTCTTACAGTAAAATATTTACCAGAATATGAAAAGGTTATAGTTGCGCTGTCTTTACCAAGCCTTGTCTCGGCCAAGCATGTATAGTTGCCATCGTCTTCTGCAGATGTATTACGAATAACCAAACTGCTCGATCTAAAGGTACTTTCATGGAGAAGACTGTTGTGAAACTGATGGCGAGTCATGTTGTCTATTTCCAAGCCATTCGAGAACCAAGTTATTGAGGCTAGGGGTCTGCTATCAGATGTACATGTAAGTATTGCATCAACGCTCTGTTGACTAATGGAAACTCGTCGAAGAGAGTAGTCCACAATGACAGGAGAATCTACAAGGGTGTATTTAGGAAGCAGAACATACGTTTGGATAACAATAAAACAAGGCTCGGGAAGAAATAAGTTTTGATAGTATTCCTAATGAACGTAAGTGAATACATGATTTAATCAAATAAAGGCTAGCATGCACCGCAATCGCAACGTAAAGCGGTCATTGCATAGGTGTATGGCATCTTTTCGTAATAATCTTAACGAATTCTGACGTTTCAATACAGATCTAGAGGGTTTATAAATGTTATCGTTACACACAAAGTTATCATAAGAAGAGACACAATCAAACCAGGTAACTAATGTGTTACAAAATAACGTACTTTTGTCTATTTTATACAATCATTGGAAACTAGAAATGATTTTCAGCTCACTGCAAAAAGGAGATTAAAAACAACAAATGTCAATGTGTGTAATGTCTTTTTAGGTGGTAAGGCGGCGTTATGTACCTGCCTCATAACGTGTACATGATGAATGGGTGAGGCTAAAAGTCATCAAACTTACAGAGAACATTGAGAACAACACTGACACTCCAATTCTCAATGGATGCATCATTTGTTTCAAAAACTTGACAGACAAGGAGTTCCTCATGATTGTCTAACGTGGGTGTGAAATTATAAACACTTGCGGCATCCAGACGATGATTTATATTCCTCGAAGACTGTGTATTAGAATCTTTGGTGACGTTCTTTGAGCCAAGGTACCATTAGAAAATTGGTGCTGGGTAGCCATTGTTTGACGAGCAAGTCACATTTGATGACACCCCTTCTTCCAATCCTTCTGTTCCATTTAGGTAGGGAGGATCCGGTGGTCCTTGAAAGTCAAAAAGGTATTTATTTTTTCTCACTATTTTTATATTTTAAGCCAAAGTGACTTTAATAGATATCACATATTAAAATATCGTTATATATAACCATATCTACCCATTCTACTAATAAAACGTACCGTTATCATAATCACCAACTACGTATGTTTGAGGTTTACCTAATATTCTGACGCAATAACTGAAATTTATTGAAATCTATTTTTCAAAAGCCATGAAGGCTTGCCAAAAACGAAAGTCCATAATGTTCAATTTAATAAAATGTTTCGCTGTAAAAAGGTCAATACACGGTATGAGTAAACCCGGTTCATTCAAAATGGTTTCACATCTGGTATATATCAGCACTCGGTTTTTGTTGTGAATTGAAGAAGATGAGGTATATGTAATACAACGTAATAATACTAACCCCAAACAATAAGTCTCACTTCTGATTCACGTTGGTTCATACCAGCAAAGGCCACACATCGGAGAAGTTGATTGTGATGCCACCTCTTTGGTATCAATTGAAGAGTAGACTTGGTGTCACGTAAACCTTAGTCGGCCTCATTCGGGGCAGACATAGAAGTCGTGCTGCTCAGGTCGTCGACCAAACCGATCATCCATGATATAACGGCTGTAGGGCGAGATCCTAAACTTTTACAGGTGAATGAAAATGCCGATTCTTCAAAGACAATGACACTTGTTGTCTCGTTTGTCTTGGGAGTTATGGGTCCATATGCGACAAGCCTTACGTCTCTCGGTGGAACTAAAAGGGAAACGAAAGGAAAAGCATGAAGTTTAATACGAAGTCAGCTACTGAAGGGAGAGATACAGAGTTGAACTCAATTTTGTTATGGAATCTGATAAAAGTAAATCAGCGGTTAAGGCATGCAAGGATCTGGTGACGTTCTAATGATACCCTACCAGAGTGTACAACATACAAAAGAGTGAAAAGTGTGTTAGAAGATGTTGAATGTTTCATAAATTCCAGGCAATGTTCATTCTCGTATATTCACTTAGTCAAAATACATCAACAACAAGTTGTTATGGGATTATATCATTAGTAAAAAAATCACCTTGAACATCTAGGTGAACGGACAATTGATGCCCATTATCCAACTCCCGGTGAGAGGCCACACAACGAACAATCTTTCCATCATCGTTCCTAGACGGAGTTAAAGAAACCACTCTTCGAGAGGTGTAAGCTTCACCATCAACAACATTATACTGATCGTCTATTTGGATCTGTACTTCTTCAGGAATCTGCCACTCTAGTTCTGCAGGTGGTCTAGCGTCTCGGACTGAACATGTTAGGTTGTGGATTATCCCAACTGTGATGCTTACTAATGATCCATTCTTGTATTCATCCTCGGACCGATCATCGGTGATGGATATCAATCTAGGCGTGGCTGGAAATAAAGCAAAATGTACATGTTTATAAATAGTTACCACTAGAATAAATTTGTGTCACGCGGGTATTCACGATATTGTATGAAATGTTGTGTACATAAAAAAATGAAACCATTGCTATGTCAATAATGTGAGTAAAATACCATAGTTTGGATTATTTCCATTTATTAATCAAACTCGATATATCATAATAGTATTAAAATAAGAATTATAAGTATTAGTTATTGATTGCGCTACACCCGACACGGATGTTATATTGAAAAATTCTAACACATGAAAACCTGATTACGATACCAAGAATAATGTTAATAGTGCGGAAGAGGTTGATCAATGTTATAATACATTACCTAATAGCAGTACCTTCAGTACGATTTCACTAGGAAATGAATCGAAAGCTGTGAAAAATAGGCACCGATATCTGCCGCTGTCATCCACTGTTAAATTCCTAATAGTTAGATTTCCGCTGGAAGAATCTGCCTTCAAACTGTACTTAGACATATCCGTACCAATGTTCTCCATTCTGCATCCCATCCCTTGACATGTAGCTAGGGGACTGTTATTCCTGCCAATCCAAGACAGTTGGCGATATGGAGATGGAGGGGTGAGAGTGCAGGCTAGTGTTATATCCTCACCAACGACTGGGAGGATTTCTTGGTTCTGAATACTAGTAGACACGCTTATCTCATTTGTCTTAGAAACGATGAAGGTGAGGAAGAGAAACATTCGAAGACGTTCGTCCATGCTGTTATTACGTCTCTTTTCTTTGCATAATTCATTCTAGGAGGTGCGTTGCATGAACCATCCTGCTACCTAGCAGAATATCTGGAGAATTAAATAATGAACGATGTTCAGTATCGGTGTTCAATGACTGAATGAGTAGACCCGAAGTAAAATATCTGATATGATTATTAACTTCTCACTTGCGGTCCGAAAGTGAAAGCAATTCATATCTCTGAAGAAAATGAATAGGCTGTCAGCTACAAAAGAGGGGAGGGGTAGATTCAGGAAACGTACGTTAATTGTCTTTTTTTTCTCGGAAGTATGAAATGAATTGTTATTATGAGTCAACCATTGACTTTTCCTCTTTGTTCTATTTCTAACTTTTGATAATGCCATTAAGTTGTAAACAATTGGTTAATATCTTAAGATGAAGACAGGGAATGATATAAAATGTTGCACTTTGCACAATGGGAGAAATGTTTGGTGATAACATTTCTCACCTTTTTGACATTATTCTTTATTTTCTGCATTTACTCCTTAACTGTTTACTTATAGAAGCCAATATTATTATATATATTATGTTTTTAAGAAGGTTGTGAATATTCCACCTATTCACAATTCACAAATTAATTTTGTTTTTGTAGGTGATTGTACCATTAATTGATTATCAGTCATATGTATATAGGTAGCAAGTCATGAATAAATTAAAACTTTGCTTTCTTATAAGTTACTTTATCGTTGTTCAAATGTTTAAGTGGGACCACTTCTTTATCCTGTGTATGTGAACATACAATGAACGCATCATGCGTTTTGTCATTTATTTTCTTTGCTGACGACACACGTATTTTGGACTAACACAATAACATTGAAACACTACTGAATACCTTTAATTGTAGATACCATATATGTCCTGAAGGTTTGAGTGCAATAAATTATATCTTAATATGAACAAAGCTCATTGTAAACACTTCAACCACCCAAATGCACACGGAACTGCAAATATGTCAATTGGCTTATTAATTGATAACTTGCCCCAAGAACAGAAGCGTAAATCTAATTTTCTCGGGGTGATTATTGATGATTTCCTAACATGGAATTACTATTTAGATTATATTCAAAGATCTATATCTAAAAGTGTAAGAACTATTTGTAAAATGAAACAATCATTTACTCAAAAGACTTTGCTTTTATTGTACAATTCAATTGTTATTTTTTACTTATTTTAATAATGTTTCGCCAGGTTTTGCGAAGACATTCATTTTTGTTTGATTGTTATTTTTTTGCACGGGATCATTCTTTTTTTTTTTCAAATTCAGAACTCTTATTTCAGAAGATGAAAACATTTTTTATTTTTTTATTTTTTTGTTTATATCAACGTTTTTCAAGTTGCAATGTTTATGTTAAAATACTACGATAATCTACTTCTTCAAGCATTCAAAAACCTGTTTGTTATGAACAACACAGTCAATTCTTACCCGACGCGAAACTTTTATTTGATAAACCCTAACATGCTCATTGCGCATAAACCTGTACGACACCATTGCCCTGACCAATGGAATAGTCTCCCAATAACTGTTAAGTAATGTACGAAGATATATTTGTTCAAGGCTGCCATAAAGCAAGAATCATTGTCAGCATACTTATCATAATTAGATAAGTGCTCCAAACACATAAACCCACGCAGACACATACATTCAAACACACATTTGCACATTCAAATACATGAATACGAAAATTAATAAAACTTTCCCAAAACAATATACAATAGTTAATACACTTAACGCATTTGATGTTATGCCTGAACAAAAACGATTAACTTTATTATGTGGCAGTTTTATTTCATTTGTTTATAATAATACAGTATGCTACAGGTTTGGTCGGCCATAAAGATTCCCTTTCTAAGGCTGAAATTACGTTCAAGTACAAGCTCAAGATGTCGGTCTCCCGCTTTCTTTAAATTTTGAACAGGTTTGGCAAACGCGTCCATTGAAAGGTTTACTTATTTAATTGATTGATATTATGATATGTTTATATATATATTTCAATTATTTTGATAACATATATGTGCCGTGTTTGTTTGTTCATTTTTGTTCATGTTGACAAATTCAGAAGTAAAACCAAACAAAGAAACAAAACAGTCTTTGATGTGAATATGTCATCTGCCATCTTTTTTACAGCTCCTTAAAGCCCAAGTCCACTCCAAAAATAACTTACTTTCAATAGAACCAGAAAAATCAGACAAACCAATCAAAACAAGTTTGAGCTAAATCGGATAACTAATAAGAAAGTTATGAATTTTTAATGACATGAAAAACTTTGAAAATCACTATACAAATTGGCAACTCACTCATGAGTATGTGACGTATGGTCCTCACTATGCACTAATTATTGCCTGTATATTAATAACATAAATTTCCTATTTTCACCCTAAGAATCCTATTTCTTCACACCAGCACCCATGTTAGATTGTTAGTAATATGTGTTTGTGTGGATGCACAAATAAAGAGTAATTTTGTCCAATTAAATCATTAAAAAAATGAATTTTGATAAACTATTTATATAAAAATCAATAATTATGAAATACAATATTCAGAAAATAGTATCAATTCTTCATAATTCATAAAGGTTTTTGGGAAATGTCACACACGCAATATGAATACAAACCATATAACTTGGGCAAAAAAGGCATGGGGAAATCAAGTTTTGGGGGATAAAAAGGTAAATTAAAGGAGAAGCTATAGTGCAGGGCCTACACAGAACTGTAGACTTTTTGTGTCTGTTTGTATTTTGTAGACCGTGCAGTATCAATAGTCAAACAACTTAGACAGCATCTTTCGCTTTACGTCTGACAAGGTCTTTTTCCCCTCATGTATTTATTGAATATTTACCTAAAGAAATACAAAGTTGAAACGATTACAAAGAAAAACACATGACATTTTCTTATATCACAAAATGAATTGAACGTTTTTAACATAATTGACAGTTTTGTTCTCCAAATATGATAGTTTCTGTGTCCTCCATATTATTTCAAATTTGTTTGTAAAATACTTTTTTTTTTATAAGGGTAAAATATACCAGGGCTTGTGTCTACTAACGGACGTATGCATACACGGATGATAAAAATACCGATACCTAACAGATGATAAAATAGGTAGGACTTATCAATTCGAAAGCGTTGCCGTTCTGTTAATTCCTTGAGCTTAATCATGTGTGCAGATAGTTTGTTCAATCAAATCCAATTGTGGCGTAACCTGATGTTGAATCCAGGTTGTCAGGCAATGAGGAGAGTTGAAGATGTCGTTTGACTTTGGATGACGATAAGCCAAGACGGTGAATCAGGGATACCTGCATGTTAACGTTAATCAGGGGTAAAGCGTAAATGGAAAATCATTGGACACTTTTCCCTCAGTTTTATGACGTTTTATTTTTTATTTAATTTGAATAATAGAAAATTTCATAAGGCGAAGGTTTTTATTTAAGAAACAAGCACAAATTCATATAATGAAACAAAGAGAATCACATAGACAAGGTACACATAAACCGAAGGATGCATCGAAAAATACGGTTCTACTTACAAGAAACTGTGTAGTTAAAGAGTGCACTACCGGAACCATATCTTGACGCAGCTAGGCATTTGTAATCGCATGGATCTTTAGACCGAGGGTTTCGAATCGCCACTTCACTAAAAGTCAGCGTTTCACCTTCTTGTATAGTCTTGGAGAGTGTTATACTAGAGGTGCCGTTAGACAACTGTGTGCCGTTACAGCACCATTGGAAGATAAAAGCAGGAGGATTGGCGTCTGAGGTACATGTCAATACGAACCCAGTACGTACTTCATTTGATGTAAGCCGTCGAGAAGAAATGGATACAACTGGGTCATCTAGATTATAGAAAGCAAAAATTGAAAATCATTTTTTAAAATTGGCGCTGAAAGCATGAACAATCTAACGTTTAGCCTATTTCTTTGAATCTTTGCTGATGTAAGATAGGAACACCACAACCCTCAAAGGAAGTGTGAAGCACTTCCCAAAATATACGTATATGTCATTTTTTTTTT
>BEXV01001636.1:16647-27796 GCA_003118195.1 Hemicentrotus pulcherrimus
GGGGGGGAGGGGTGGAAGGGCTGAAAAAGAGCAGGGGGTAAAAATCCGCGTAATATTGTTGAGAACTGCTTGGGGGGATGGCCTTATCCATGACAATACGTTCCATTCCCGACTATTATTCTGTCCTAGTCATAGTTGACTTCGTTATTTATTCCTCAAGTAGAAATTCACGCAAGTCAAGAGACAAATTACAGCAATAAAATAAAACGTATATGGGTCCAATACGTTCCATTCCCGACTATTATTCTGTCCTAGTCATATTTGACTTCGTCATTTATTCCTCAAGTAGAAATTCACGCAAGTCAAGAGAAAAAAGCAATGAAATAAAAAAAAAATGTAAATGGGTCCATGCAAGTTAACAAATAGATTATGTCCTTAGCTTTTTTTCAATGGTAGTTTTTTCCAAGTAGTTTTTACCACTCGGTATGAAATAAGACTGTCATATTGCAAGAGGGAAAAAAGACAACATCTTCTTCTTGAATTTCATTTTACCCCTCCCACAATTATATTCGTGCTCAAATATTGTCAAATTTGCGATCGTATATAAAAATGAATAACAAATTAAAGCCTCCCCCTTCAAAGAAATGATGCTGAATAATTCAGCGGAGGTTTTTCTGCAAACATGCTCCTCAGTGCAAATGTTCACGAGAAACTTGAAAGTAATTAATACATTTTAATTATGTCATTCAAAATTGCTAATTTATTCTTACATAACGCTTAGTCTGTTATATCTTCAACGTAGGAACACGCGGCTACCCGATTTGAGAGAAACATACCCTAATGGCCCGAACTCGACGACGACAAATTACGGAACACAACGGGCAAGAACTTTTGGCGCGGTCGAAGCACTCTCCCAATCCTTCATCCCTGCCTTGTTTGACCCCATGCTCAGGTCAGG
This sequence comes from Hemicentrotus pulcherrimus, assembly GCA_003118195.1. Lineage (NCBI taxonomy): Eukaryota > Metazoa > Echinodermata > Echinoidea > Camarodonta > Strongylocentrotidae > Hemicentrotus > Hemicentrotus pulcherrimus. The sequence continues at coordinate 17,546 of BEXV01001636.1, forward strand.
TCAAAGGTCAAGTGAATTGCTACTCGCGATCACGCACTGGGGAGTTGTTACAGCGTGTCTCAAGGAACCCACCTGGCGATGTGATATGATGATGAAATCATTAAACCAATAAAGATGTTCAATATCATTTTCACGGGTGGTTATTTTAATAAACGAGTGGCCAGTAGTGGCGAGGGAATCTGCCTTGTGTCACGATTTTTTCTCTCCTTCAATTCTTTTTATTATTTAAAATGTCTATTTGTTAGGGTTCTTGAGGTAATTTGCCAACATCTGAGATGAATTATAAATGTATTCAAAATAAGTTTTGAAACATCGTACATTCATCACAAAATTTGGCTGGGGTTCTGACTTTGGTTTAAAACAAGACACAAATAGCGTCGTGCATCTCGTTCTATGTATTTACAAAAATAAAAGGTAACATGAGGGATGATAAAAACGTTGGTCAATATATTCTATTGTACTTGAATAAACCTACTGCCTGTTTTTTTGTGTGTTGATATTCAGAGGTTATTTTCAACGCCTTTGCAGGAAGTCGTTTCATCCCATCAGGTAGTTTACTGCGTTTTCAGTGTCATTTCAGAAACTAATTCAATTACAAAATATCTCAAAGACAGGCTGACTGTAGGCCCGATTACAACAACAACAAAATAAATAAATACCTAAATTTCACAAATGTATTTTATGTAAAGGGCTTTCTAAATAGCCCCATGCCTTTAATTTACGGGAGGAGGTTAGTGGCGACTAAAAGAATACTTGACTGCAGATTGTTTATTAAACCAAATGCCATAGTTCCTGAAAGATCGTCAATCTGAAAATATCTGTATCGTTCTTGTCAAAATTATTCTGCACATCATCAGCTTTGCAAAGCCACACACACAGCTTGTATGAGCAAAGGTGACACCCTGGTAAGTCTTAGTATTATTACAACATTTAAGCAATTTGCCGTTTGGTCCAACCACACTTTGCCTAATCTCAATTTCGCATAATCGCACTTCGTCTATTTCTTCGTTTTATTCTTCATGATGTCTACTCATCATCTCGTCTCTTTTTCTTTATTGCCACGTGTCAGTTCGTCTACCCACTTGGGCAACCACCCATTGATCGTAATCACCAGTTGGTCTAATAATTGTAACAATTTGGTATTTAGTCTAATAAAATAATAGATAGTTGGTCCAACAGGAAATAGCGGCAATTAGGATCACATGAGGTTTTTTTAAAAACAAATATAATACCTGAAGTGTTGAATAGTGAATATGCAGTTGACAACATGACCAGTTGACATTCAATCACTATACTAACTGACAATATCAATCATTAAGACTTTTTTTTTACAAACTGATTATTCATACATTACTAGTACACGAAATCAGTGTGTGAGAAAATGACATTATATTCATTATCAGTGGAAGGAGAGTAAAACTAGGTAGACCAAATTGTACCAAGTAAGCTGGAAAGTAGAATGATTGGCATTAGACCAAATGGCAATAAAACCATTATCACGATCGCTAGCGTCGGAAGGGAAGACACTTGGACTTGAACCATAACCACTTTAGTCGCGTTTGGTGCTGCCTGCCTCAACCGCTGTCGAGACCACAATGACTCGTCACCACCCTCGCCACCGCCTTCGTCACCGCTTTCGTCACGCTCGTCAATGATCTCATAAATCAATATTTTGACATTTATGACGAGATTTTTGACAGAAAAAACTTCTCCTGCCAATGGGAAGGTGAAACCCTTAAAGGTCGATGCACAAAATTATCATTAATTTGTATGTTTGTTATTATTCTTATGTGTACAACTACAATTACTTGTTTTTATAATACACATTGGCTGAAGCAAGTGTCTCCGTGCTGGAAATTTAACCACCGCCATTATCACCGTCATCAACATAAGTATTACCATCATCCTCATCATCATCATCATCATCGTTCCCCTCCTCCTCATCGTCATCATTTCAATCACCATCGCCACCACATCACCACCGTCACCACTGTAATCACTACCATCATCATTGTCATCACCTTCAAGGTAAAATTGTATTATTGTCATGACTGTATGACAAGAAACCCCATGCCCCCACCCCCTCNAAAAAAAAAAATGTCACAGTTCACTTCAAAAAACATTTCATAAAGTGACACCGACGATTACCAAACTTGCTACTGACTAAGAAAACTCACCGTTGTCGAGTACCTGTCCGAACACCGATCCGTCGACGGTTGAGCAGTTCCATCTCCTGTTTTGAAAATGGGTTTGGCACTCCATGATGGCCAGGTTCGCTCCTAGACTCACGCTGTCCATTACCTCTAGGTTCCTCTTGCAGATCTGTATCTGTTTGTTGACTAGCCCCGGTAGCTCCTCGCAGTTATCTGGGGATTTGATGGTACTGATGCCAAGGGCTTGCATGTTGAAGATCGCTCTGCCAAGTGGTTGAAAAAAAGATTAATATAAGAGAATGAGTATAGGCAAAGTGAAATAGAGAAAATTAAATTGATGTGGACAAGTAAATTTGTATTTGTCTGTTAAGTAGCCCAGGTAGCTCCCGTCGCAGTTATGAAAGATAGAGAGAGAGAAAGAGAAAGAGAGAGTGAGAGAGGTGGGGTGGGGATATCGCTTTGTTATATGATTAGCATACAATCAAAGAACATACAGAAAGATAGAGATAAACAACGAAAAACGAAAAATTCAATGTCTGTTGATACTATAATTCATAGAAAAAATGTAGGTCAATACATATAACCGTTAAAGAATAATTAATACAATAATCACATTATCAGTAAGCACAAAACCAGTATAATGTTTTTTATTTTTTATTTTATTTTATTGTTGATTTTTTAAAAGTTTAATTCACGCGCCCTTTATTTTTGACAAACTCTATCATTAACTTTTCTAGGAAATTGAAATGGATAACTACACTATTCCCCCATCCCCATTGCAAAAGCGTGTTTCCTCCTCTGAAATTATGAGAGTTTAACGAGATCGTGATCTGCCAATTTTATGCGATATGGATGTCAAAATAATTTCTAACCACATTTTAAACATGTTAGGGAGCAAACACCACATCGTAAAACGGGGTAACGAAATATTAGACGGAACTATGCTTTGACGATTGGTCATTTGGTCAGGAACGCCCCGAATCAGTAGAAAACAAAGAATTTTACGAATTACCCATCGAAACAAAAAGATGGGGAAATGTGGTGAAGGAAAGGGCAGTACGGGGAACAGAGAGAAAGAAGATGTGAAGAAACAATTATGCAGACGACGTGAGAAAATGAGGAATAACAAAAGAGAAGAGGCAGTGAAAGAGGGATCGAGGGAAAGATCACGTGCCTCCCACAAATGCGCTACCANAAAAAAAACTCTTTAGAGGCCCATGACTTCCTGACTTTGTATACCAGCAAAATATATGCACGTCTCTCGACAAGACAAAGTGTATCAGGATATGCGACTCTCGAATTTCAAGTTTTGAATCTGGAGGAAATCAAGATCTCCTCCAAGTTCCCTTTCCCTGCTACGCCTCGAATCGGTGTTTGTTTGCTTCATGCAGTCTCAGTCATGTTTCAGTCGAGCAAGCCGCAGTGTAATTTGTCACAACTAATTAGGAATCAAATTGACTACTGCCCATATCGGTAAAAGAGATCTTTGTTAGAGGTTTGGATGGCTATAGAGACATCATGTTTGCATCAGACGCGGGCGGGTGAAAGCACTTTTCATTAAAGGTATACTCTGGAAAATGATCATGTTAAAGTCATGTTCTCTCAAGAACTTTATAAGGAGCGTACAAGTCACGACAACATCGTCAATAGGGACTTTTAGATTCGCACGAAGACAATAGGCCCATGCTACGAAAGGACGTCCTTTTAATGCACTGCCTTGAATGGACCTCACACGTATCAGTCCACGCAAATCTAAAAGTCCCCAGTATCAGAAGATATACACGTCATACCTAATTCGCTGCATCATAGTTTTAGGGCACCCTTCTCAACAGGTTCGTATTGTGTTGTTATACTACTTTATAAAAGTTATATATTTATTTGTATGAAACGAATCGAAAATTGATATACTCTATAGTAGTCTCCTAACTTAAATGTGTTCTTAAATGACTGAAACTAAGTTAACGTAACGTGAGCGTGATGAATGGGACAGTATGAATAATAATAATAATAATATAGCCTAATAGTCCACTCCAAATTTTATTAAACCAAAACAGAAATTCTTTTTGCCCAATTGATCGTGAGCCCGGCAGCCACTGAGCAGCGCCAGATCGACGTTGCTCTATCCCTTATTGTTGAACGCCAAACTAGGTAGCAACAACTCCCATCTTTTAACGTCTTTTGGTATGACGCGGCCGGGGTTCGAATCCACGACCTCCCGGTTGTGAGGCAGACGCTCCACTGACTGAGCCAACACTCCGGTGAAGCGTACCATGAGCAATGAACATGTGCTATTATTATCCGTAATTAAAAATTGTAACTCCATATATCTGGAAAATTATTGTTTGATTAGCAAAACTTTCAGCTTTAATGTAAAGTATTATATAGATCAGCCTTTTCAAGTAACGGCACCTTTTCAAGAAATACAAAGTTTCAGTCACGCCAATCATACATTCGCCATAGAAGATTAATCGTGTACTTTTGTATCAATGNAAGTTTCAGTCACGCCAATCATACATTCGCCATAGAAGATTAATCGTGTACTTTTGTATCAATATGAAACTCGTCAATGGAACTTGGAAGGACATATTTATTTCTAAATTTAAAAAACAAACAAAGACATCTTATATGTGGTACAAATTTAATTTTGTAATAAAAACACATGCACTAGATAAGATATGAATCATGTATGCGGTCACCTCGCTGCCGAATATTCAGTCATCTTTCAGTCATACACGAATACAATGATATTCATGCACCTCTTTTCCAAAAAGTATCGTGTTTCTAATTGTTGGACGAGCGTGATAAAAAAAAATGTAATCTTTTATATCAAATATAAGATATATTTGGGCATCAATGTGCCCGAATTTCGCTGCTAAAATTTAAAGGTAATCAGACACTTCGTGGCCTAAAATCATTCTGTTTAGGTATTTGTAAATGTTGCAAGCGAGCGAAGCGAGTAAGGAGAAAAATACTTTATTGACTTGAAATTTGTATTTTCTTAAAAGAATACATAGCAGTTTCTAATGTTTACGGTTTCGCGAAATTGACATGATGCCAAAATTAATTTTGATATAACTGAATTTCTCTTGCGGCACCCTGTTTGAAAAACGTACTTCTTACTTTAGAAGTCATTTATATTCGAGCAAGTGTCTCGATTAATTTGATAACAATTCAATATAAATGACAAGATGGAAATGCTAGAAACATTCAAATAAAAGTACTTAAATGGAATACAGCCTGTGTGCTAAGTATCAATTGCATATTTGAATCAAATTATTATATACATAAATGACATTTGTTTGGAATAGACTCCGGTCACTCTTCCATTTTCCCTTTGTCTGAATTTGCACGCCTTATTAGTGTAATTGAAAACATGATATTTCTAAAAGGACTGCATGAACTACTAATTCTGAGTCAAATTTTCGGCATGGGGTAAGGTTCCGATGCGGCGTGATATGGAACAGATAAGAGATGCAAAGGAAGCAGCGAATTTTGACAAATTAATATTAAAAGGAAAATAATACCGCGACCTAAATTTAATCAATCGCGGGTTCATTTACACTTTGTATTTTGTGCAGAAGAGATGTAGAGTTCGTTCTTGGTGAACCGAAGCCTGACCTACATCTTGGTGATGTGTATTCACGGAAAGCAAGAAGGAAAGTGACGAATATTAATGACTGTTTTAGTTAATGACATAAAGACATTTCAGGCGTTTGACTTGGATACACACCCGTTATGAGATTGTCTTGGGAGAGTCGTCAACAACTTGAAACGAGAGGACGTTGTATGTCATTCACATTTATTTTGGAGCTTTTTTGGAGCACTTATTAAAAGCAAACAATTTGGAGGAATCCGTTTCAAACATTATTAAGCATTTATCTTTTCGTTCGAAACTTTCAGTAAGCTGTTTTGTACATTTTCAGAAAATATTCTATATGATAAGTATGATGTTTCACTGTTGCAACAATTCAATAAATCCAAAGAGACCATTTCTTGGATTCATATTATTATATAATATGTTGGCATGAGATCTAACAAGTAAAGCGCGCATGGTTTTGCTACATTATGAACACGTTTAGTGAATGTATAATCTGACGTCATGTGTTGCCTAAAACATGAAACTGAACGGTGATGGTTGTCGACAGCGAACAAATTCACCCCCCCCCCCTCCCCATTTTCTTTTGACGACCTTGGACGTGACACAATTAATGCATGAGTGTCATCCTCCTCTCCTCATTTAAGGGTGAGATTCGGATATAAAAGATTAATGTTTTGTTAATAAAATGAATAAAAAATAAGGTGGTTGCACTATCTCACCATCAATATCCTATTCATAACGCATGTCTCTCCTTGCCATGTTGGTGAAAAAAGAAGATTCATCTTTGAAAAAGTTGGCTCCAGGGATAATAATGATAATAATAGATCACATTTATAACGCTCCTAATACATTGTTTCTAGGCGCTGTGGTGCTGTTGTGCTCCCTGGCTGTTATGCTCCCTGGCAGCAAAATGCACCCGAATATGTGATTATTTTTTGTAATTCACATATTTGCAGACAGTGGGACGCCCCCCCCCCTCGCCCTTCTCCACGGCCAGAGAATCCTGGACCCGCCACCGTTTTATTGCAACCTGTTGCAAGTTCCCATGAGGGTGAAAAACTTACATCAAGCAGGGAATAGCAATAACATCCTAAAGGCGGGTGGCGACTCTGCATTGCGCTACAATTTCAATCTTGTTTTCTTCAAAAGGATTTAGGAAAGGGATATTTTTTCTTTCCTCGTTTTCGCCATTACCAGTGATTATTTTCATTTGAAAGTACACGGTTCATGACGCCACTGATGTATCAAAGGAAATGGACGGGTTCACTGCAGAACCACTTTCAATCTTTTATTTTTTCGTTTGTTATTCTCCTATGAATGAACTTTCTAAAACTTCAAAGGTATACCACCCCTTTCGCCTTGCTGTCTAATGCCCGGAAAGGCCTTGTGACCAGTAAATCACTGACAATCAAAGTTATGTATTGAATATTTAAAACATTTAACTAGAATAAAGATACAGATAAACAAAAACATGCATAAAAACCTGTTTCAATAAGCAACTGCAAAAATGTTTTTTATCCATTCCATTTTGTTATTGCAGCTTTTCATATTTTCAAAAATGTTATCTGTAATACACTGATTTCCGTTTACAAAACCGAATGTCAGAATGATCGAGCACAGCCATGGCACGATATGGAAGGTAAAACCAGGGATACCAGGGAGATGTGCTCTCCCGGGTAAAACGTAGCATTTTGACATCTGGATGAGAGACGGCCGAGTTTTTGCATGTAAGGGGAAAATGTAAAAGGAAGAAGACAATTATGAACGTTTGGTAAGAGAAAATCAATTCAATAAGAAGTAGGCCAACAAGATATCATTTTCTACTTGCCATGTTGCAAACAACTCTCAAAACACAACTCGAGGAGTGCTTTCAGAGTAATTCCATACCATTGTCACCTTCCAAATAAATAAATCCTAAATCCTCGCATAATTTAGGTTCTCTTTAATTCCAAAATGTGCTTGCAGACGTTGCAGTATCCCATGGCCGCCCCCCAGCCCCCCCCCNAGTACCCCAGTACCACCAGGGATATGAGAGTTACCCTGGTACCACCAGCCACCACCAACTTCTACGAACATCCCCAGCACTACCTAATTCGGGCCAGGATTAAGAAAGTCATCTTCTGACTGGTCAGCAGGTATACATATAACTCTATTATTTTTGCAGAATGTAGTAAAAAGGAGAAAGAAAGGAAAAGAAAACTTCCGAAGTCCATTAGATTTTAATAACTTGAAGGAAGGTGTGCAAGCTATTATAGCTTTGAATTGTAATATGATATGTTAACAGTATAGGGTGAATGGAAATCATAAATGTTTCATTTCAAGGGTATGCGTCTACATTACAGACTTGTCTGGACGTAGCGTCATTAATTCGATTTAAATATTATAGCCCATTCAAGGAAATGCCAACGTTTTCCTTCTTTTCCAAGGTCATAAACATTTCACTGTATTTCGTAACAATGTTTAAAACGATAATTTTTTCACTGCACGATAGTCACCATTTCAAAAGTACATTTGGTTCAACATGCTTTTCCCTTGGATTCCTCCACAAACATTTAAAAAACAAAACTAAGTTTGATTTGAGTCGGGCACTTTTAAAATATAACTTCATTCTTAGATCAAAATTAACAATTAAATTACTTAAAATAAAGTCATGAAAATCTGGAATGATGGGTCGGTGAATGATAGACAAATTAAAACGAAGAAAAATTAAGAAAACAATGAAGTTCTTTCAGGAAAGTCGATAAGATTCAAATACTTCTTTTGCCGTCATGAGACAGCGACATTTCTATCATTTACCACTACTACTACTACTAGGTCGAGCATACTTGCACTGATATGACAAGTTTTAATTCATTTAGTTTTATTCTCCGTAATCTCTAGGAGTTCTTGCCTAAAAATGATAACGGCTTTGGACCGGACTTTGGATTAGTTGTTTGATTCATTTTTTTTTACTTTGTTTTGTTGTGTCTTGATTTGTTTTGTTATGTTCTGTTTTAAGAATGTGTATTTTCATTTGTTTCTTTCCTTCTGTTTTGCTTCACTTTACTTTTCCCTGTTTTGCTTAGAAAACAAAAATTCCTCTCGGTTCGGAGTCGCTCTTTAATCCTTAATTGGTAACATACGTATCACCGTATCGAGAGTAATAATCGGATCGGGTTCGCTAACCCCATGCGGTCGAAACTCGCCTCTCGTTTTTCTCTGTGATGTTCAACTGTATCTAAATCATATTATAACCTACATATCATATTTTAATAGTATAGTATAAGTAGATTTACCCCACCACGCCTGCTCAAATCTTGTTTTTAAATCCCAAGGTATATACTTTGGTACTGGAAAAAGAGCTCCTCGCGATCCATAGTTTTGACTAGTTTTTCGTTTTCTGACAAAATAGATATAATGTCCATGGAATTTATTGTGATATGTTCAACGTTTTGACTCTGGTGAAATTGTAATACAATACAATATAATACATACGATATTTTTCATCTAATTCTTTTGAGTTCTCTCGTATGCATAGAAAATGACCATCCATCGATATTTTAAAAATATAAAATGTCCTTGTATTTATTATCTGGACACAAATTGAAGTCTTCGTCTTCCTTCTCTGTGACTGGTACAAAGCGAAATAATGGCATCTTTGGTGTTCTTAAAGTTTATTACACAGCCTTTGGCTGGTTTTGGTGCCGTGCAAAAAATCAAATAAACTGAATTGAACTGACTAAGTTTTGAAATGCCCATGGATTTACGAACTGGACCTGAAGCCCCGCATGTGTGCGTATGTGGGGGGGGGGCACCTCTTCACCATGACGTTCTCCTCCTGTTCTGTTGTTAGTAAATATGTGGCCATATTTTCATATTTTAAAGTTTAAAATGTGTCCGATTCAATTCTAAATAACGCGTCACGCGCCCTTTCCAAATGATATCATCTATGCCTTGTTTTTGAATCTCCAAATTGATACCTTTGCCCACAATATCCTTGTTGCCATATTTCTACACAATCAATCAGAAATGAATACCTAATTCATTGACATATTGGGTTGTATACTTCGCTATCATACAAGTGGTTTTCACAAAGCAATCATCTTTCGTTTACAAATTGTATTACTCGATTAGATGGCTTCATTTACTGGAGGCTTTGTGCGGTATTTTCATAACATACCACAATCCTTTTCTTCTGGTTTGGGGGTGGATTTGAGGGGCCGCCCATAAAATTGACGTGGATTGTCTGGCGCTCAAAATCTAATGCTTTGTGATGTGGTCTTGACCGCGTACTCCCGCGCAATAAAGATCAATTGTGACACGTTGCTGTAAATAGATTATGGAATTTTGTGACACTCTTATGCATTCTATTTTCATCACTGACAAAACAAAAATCTTTACTGGACTTTTGTTTCTTTTAACCTTGTCATTGTTGCATAGGGGTTTTCAAATTTATTATGTTGTCAAAATAGAAGGTAAGCTCAATAATCTCTTACTAATACCCCCCCCCCCCCCCCCCCC
>BEXV01001636.1:29863-40167 GCA_003118195.1 Hemicentrotus pulcherrimus
CCCCCCCCCCACCCATTCAACTTCCGGATTACAATTGTCTACTAATATGCTTCAAGTTTTAGCCTTTTACAATGGGATGAAATTCAAATTCATATTTCAGTTATAATGAACCAAAATCGTCTATGATTATCTTGTCTACTACTAATAAAATGTATCCGCCGCATTGTAGCAGTTTTCGGTTTTCCAAAACTCATGCGCTCTCAGTTAAAAAAAAAAATGCTAGCTGAAGTGAAAATACACATGTAATAACATTCGAAATCTTCACGAATGTGTTCTTCAAAGTATTTTGTATCTAAGACTCATCTGCACAATTGAAATCAAACATACTTCATGAAGATTGTTTGCACCTTGCGGGAAATAATATGCATCTTCAAAGAAAAAAATGTCAGGGAAATTTAAATGGCGACAAGGATTCATTAATATTTGGTTTAAAACCAATCTTTTCATTCGAATACATAGAAGAGCAACTGATGAACTTTTTTCGTTAGCTTGTCTCTTGCAATTCTTAAGATTTGATTTCAACCTTAATTACGCATGCGTCATTTTTACTGTTTTCATATGTACGCAGAAGAACACCTTTCGTTATGATTTTGCAAAGGAAATTTGACCCACTAAAGTTTGAGTTATTTGTTTAAAAACAAATCCATTTCGAATCGGATACTTACAACCATTTACTGGCACTGCCGCAGATAACACATGTGTGGAGGAAAAACAACGACATCAAAATAACATGCATCAAAGTTGTCTGCATCTTGCCGCCAAACCCTTGTTCCTTACGAAGTCAAAATCTTTCCAAAAACAATCCACAAGATTCCAAAGGTCCACAAGACCTTCACTTTAACAGACTCAAACTTGGTACTTGAATTGTAGAAGATTTTGAACGCTTGATTACTGGAAAGACGTTGTTAAATTCCAATTTACTGATCCAGTTTAAAGCCCAAGCGCAACTCTTGTATACAAAAATGTTGATGATCCAAGTGAAGAAAAATTATTGATGTCCAGCGATATCTTGATCCGAGTATTCCGATTGAAAAGTAGAACCCTTCACACTTTCCACAGTCGGCAAAATTTACAGGAAATGTTGCATCGCAAAATTTGATACACTGCTTTCCAGAAGCGATAGAAACGATTTCATGGCAAGTATATTCCAGAATAAGAAAAAGAAGAGCCGATAGCTCGATAGAAGATTCGACTTACGACGAACGGTCAGATACGGTCCAGAATAAACGAGCGAGAACAGTATGCGGTGTTTCTGGGACAGAGGCGGTGAAGTGAATGAACGCGCGGACCGACCGATCAGCAGTCGTCTGCGATGGAAAGTTCACGCAGACACTCGTCAGTCGAGCGAAGAGCTTGCTTGCTCATAAGATGACAAACAATGCGAGGATGTTCTCCCAGTATCTGTCATTCATGACTTTATAATGACATTAATAAATTTATGGTACCCTGATATTTTGTTAATTGTCGTTATTTTGATATAAAACTCGCAAAGTTCGATCAAAATGAAATCGTTTTGTAGTTTTGATTGATAGGTTTATAAATACATTGTACAAGGTCAGAGTCAAAGACATCAGTGTCAGGAACATGTTGACACATAAGAAGAAATCATGCAATTGTACTTGCCCAAAACGATACACAGGTATTGTGATGCATATCCCTCTTATAACACGTGTAGTGAACAATTATAAAAGAAATGTACAATTAGAAATGCAAGGCAAGTAGGCACAGTCATGTTAAAGCGCCTATACGGAGTCCCAAGGCTATTGCAAAATTACGATCTGAACAATAATTTAAAAGAATTTTTGAATATGCGCAATCTCTCTTATCATATTCTTTTCGAAGTAAATTAAATACCTTTTCTTCAAATAAAAAGCTATCTGAATGAACGATTAATTTGCGTCACTTTTAGCATTTTAGTCGCATTTTGTTTTAATGATAAAAAAGAATGCAAGTAAAAGCACATCTCCAGAAAGTAGGAACCTTTATTCAGTGTTTTCCACCGACTTTCTATTTATATGAACTTGGATGGGGACAAATGAAGGCGGTGTGAATGAGTTTGACCTTAAGACTCGTGAATTAACAAGTTCACTTTGCTTGCTTGGAGTCAGTTTAAAAGAGAGTGTGTTCATTGGCAGCATCCCTCAAAATGTGTCAAATCTGGGCGACCGCTCGAAGATTGAAGGCGTATCAAAATCATTCAAAAGAGTTGGGTGTGATTTCTTTGTTTTGCTCTGTTTTGTTTTCCTCCAGTTTTCCGCGATCGTTTGGATTCGACCCTTTCTACGATGTTGGTTATGTTTTTATTGCTATTCATACCATCCTCTCCCTCGCTCTTATATTGCAAGTTAAGTCAATTTAGGCTACAAGGCTCCCCTCGGAGAAAATAAGTAGGGGTGAAGTCGACACAACAGGGCTAGACTCGGATTTGAGACTCGAAACGAGATGGTTTGTAGCTGGTTTTGCCCCCCTCCTCCACTCTCAGCCGCTGGTATCTATGAAGGAGGTGGAGAAGTCTTCCAGGGAGGAGGGAAATCATGGGATGGGATACCATCAATGATGATGACGATGGAGATGCTTTTGATGTTCACGATGATGATGGTGGTGGTGGTGGTGGTGGTGGTGATGGTGATGATGGCAGTAAAATACTTCATATTAAATGTTGCCGATTGTTTCAATGATCTTTCTGGTGACGATGCGATGTTGATGTTGATGGTAATAACGTGATCGCAACTATTGTCGCAAAACTTAAGCTAAGGCTTGAGCGTCACCCATTGAACTGCGCAAAAATTAAAACATGATTTTTAATGTTACGGTATGTCGAGTTGGTGTTTCGAAAATAATTGCGTTCGTGTTTGATGATGTTGATAGAGATGACTTTGATTATGGTGATGATAGCGATGATGCTGGTGATGGTAATGGTGAAAGTGGTGGTGGTGATGGTGGTGGTGGTGGTGGTGGTGGTGGTGGTGGTGAACGTAGTGCTAGTATTCAAATCAAGTATTTAATTCGGACCAATTATTTTAGACTAGTTGTGTATGATGGCAAGGTTATAATGGCGAAGATATTAATCATTTTGTATGCGTAGAACTTGAGAATATTCTAATGAATTTGACAAGCAAAAACTTGTGAAATGTGAAAGGTTACATTTTCCCCCCTTCACATTATACAGTATTATGCCTTGAATGGAAAGTAAAGTTGATTGACTTAATATTCAAATAATTTAAATATGTTTATTGTTGTTACTACCTTCCGTACTTAACAATGATTTATCTTATTCATCCGTTATTGGTAAAAGTGAAATTGGACGAAGTTTATTGTGAAAATGAGATGGTTTTTCAGCAAAACTGAGGCTCCCCGAGAGTTGATAGATTTCTTTTGCCAGTAAGCATATTTCCAAATATCACAATATGGCCTGTAGATTAGTCTCACTTTAAACAGGGGCTAATAGTAAAGACTATTGACCCCTAAAGGAGTCATAACCGCGCTCTTCAGTTAGCAATATCAGAAGACGATACAATAACAACCACTAAGAACTCAACAATAGTACTGCAATAGATAGCCCACTCGAGTTATTGTTCTGCTTGACGTTACAATCACAAGACCAACCCCGCTCACTTTACTCGAAAAACGTCTTATTTTGCCAAAGAGAAATTAGGCATAGCGTACCAAGAGAGGTAGAAAGAGAGAGAGGGAGGAGGGAGGGAGAGAGTGAGAGAGAGAGAGAGAGAGAGAGAGAGGGAGAACAACGACCGATAACATAAAATAGAAGGGATAACCTAAAAGTTTTCCTTTGCTTTTTCGCCTCCAAACTCTCTACTCCCCTCTCTCTCTCTCTCATTTCTTTAGCTCGCTTAGAAAACAACCCCTTTAAACCTATCGACTCTTTTGAGACTCGAAAGAAAAGAGTTCCGATGGGCGCTACCGATAAATGGGGAGCTTTTTACCGCTTTCTCTATCCCTCTCTTCTTAAAGAATTAAACGAAGAATAGGACAACAGAGACCGCCCACTAAGTCGCTCTTGTTTAAATGGGCCTTAATACCTTCCTCCGATAATAACTTGATATACTCATCAAACCACTCCCGTCCAATATTTAACCAAACAATTCTTTTGAGAGCTGGATTAAAGCCTATTAAGCCTCAATTGATACCTCACCTTCTGTCCACCACTTATATAGTGACCGGGATATTACGGTCACTTCGCAATTCAGCCCCTTCCCATAAAAACGATACTCCAATAGAAGAAAAACGGATTCGGGAAAAGACTTTTCAAGCGGTATGATCAAAGGTAGAGGTAGCCACAATTGGAAGAGCATGTAAAAGTCAATTACACGGGAGTGAGTGTTAAAGCGTTTTAATGCCTTAGTCACCTCCGGAATTATGCGAGAGAAAAAAGGCCAAATCCTACAAGGTATAAGCCCCTATCAATATCATCGATTTCGCTTGACATTGTACAGCAGAACTGTCGTCACCTTTGACTTGAAGCTTCGGGTTTTTAAGATCAATTTGGTAGCCCAATAATTATAACACTTAGCTGTGTCAATATAACGAAGAAAATCAACATTTACTTCGAGTTTTCAAGGTTTCGACGTCTGAGGTTTCATATTTTGTGAAAAAACTTTTTTTTTTTTTACCACAACGAAGGTTTAGAAAGTACAGGCTTCTTGAAAGTTTTTTAAATAACAAATATACCACATTGGAGCTTTACAAGTTTCATCAAAGTTTGCGAGACTTCTTTTGAATCATGAAATATTGCCGGGCTAGCATCAAACAATATTCGACAGACGAAGAAACTAAAAATGTAAAGCAAAATATTAATGTTAATATTAATGTTAATGATCGGTGCAAGACCAAGACCTTGGTGTCCCGATGATCTCTTTTTACATTACAATGTGGTTCTTTCTAACGAATATTTTCACTTAAGTTCGAAATTTGTCTTTATATTAAAACATGTTCGTCATTTTTATTCTAAACTTCATATTCTTTTCCCTTCTATTTTCAAATTCTACAACTCCTCTTCATGTTCCCCAAAATGTATTCTCATTCGTCCTTGCGTTGGTGACTCACTGGCAATATTTCGTTCCCGTCAGACACATTTAAAGACCAGCCAAAAGAAAATTTATTAAAGCCACCTGAAGTTTTTTTTTTAAATTAAATAGATTTACTGAGAAGGACGAAATCATTAAATTCTGTATGTGATACCATTTTGAAGGAAAGTATATAAGCCCTCCCAAAGTTTGGTTAGTGCCCCAAATTTATTACACCCCCATTACACCCTTTATGGGGAGCATAAAATGTTCCACCTCTTCGAGAAGATGAAGATGAGAAGTAGCTAGTAGATTTAAACACGGCGAGAGAGAGAGAGAGAGAGAGAGGGAGGGGGGAGGGGGAGGGGGGAGTATTGAATTATTATATTACACAATTCGCGTTGAATTTAAATAACCTAATATTTTTCTTTGAATTGTTTTGTGTTGTATAACGAAGCAACAAAAACGGCAACATCACATTTTTTCATTTTTTGTTTAGTTAAAAAGATGTCCCCGCCTCGTATACCTATCAAAATATAGGTCTAAGAAGCGAGAATGAGGAGAAAGGCCAAAACAAGACAATAAGATTTCGATTGACTTGTATTTATTGTAATATAATGAGGACTTCTTTCATCTTTGATGGATACGCCACAAATAAAACACAATTGCGATTTTGTAATACACAGATGATACACGATGCTTCTTGGTTGGTGATAAAACCAAGAAGTTACTACTTGATAAAACCAAACACCGTAGATAGTAATAGTACATATCACTTTTATAAGTGGCATATTCCCTAACCGGGGGTGTCATCTCTCTGAAACTGTTGGAATTACTGTCGGGGAATAGTATCTTTGTTGTTGTTGTTGTTGTTGTTGATGTTGACATTGAGGTTGTTCTTGTTGTTATCTTTTTTGTGATTTTGTTGTTGTTGTTGTTGCTCGGATGAGATTTTCCTCAAATGGCTTGCGAATGAATGAAGGAATAAATCATACAAAAGAACGATTCTCAGAGAAAGTAACCAGTATCAAAATAACTGAAAGACAAACTTCTGGAATTCAGGAAACTCTTGTGACTCATACTAATGCTAGCAAATGCCTCATTAATTGAGGAATTGTAATAACGTCAAACCGATAATCCTTTCAAATGTAAGATATCTGGATGATTATGTAATCCAATTACGGGTTTATGCTCAGACATAATAAGATGAGCCATTTTTTGTAACACGATACACGATACCCGATAGCCATTGAAACACGATACCCGATACATTTGTCTTGATAGTTTTGAATCTAGATTAGCAAGCCTATATGAGAAGTGGTCATGTGAAAGCAAAGGAATACAACAATCTGTAGTTCTTACTGTTATTATTACGTCAGTGTATCTCATATTCATGATAATCATCTCAACATAGCTCGGTTATGGCTGTTAGCGTTATAGGGGCGTTTGGGCAAAATTTCACGGGGGGGGGTGGGGTGAAGAGCGGATGCCACACGTTTGTGATTTATATAATTTATGATTTGGTATTCAGTTCGGATGCCCAAACATTTTCAAAAAAGACACACTAGTCGATGTCCCTATATCACACTGGAATTGAGTGCAATGTGTATTTTATTAAGAAAATCAAAGAAGTAATAATGAATAGTAAATAAATGAAACTCACAATCCAGCCTAAATAACAACTCATTATTATATAATGACTGTTACTTTTCGTGAGAACACATTTATTTTTAAGTCCATTATATTTTCTTTCGTTGATGAAATGTGACGACATCCACAGAGTAAATGGTAATTGGTGAGTAATTAAAAAAAAATCTTTATCATTTAATAAATTTGATTCGATGGGATAAATGTCAATATTTGGAGGCAAAAATATTTCCAAACAAGTAAAGAATTAGAAGGGAAGGAAGGTTAAAATGGCCCAGAGAAAAGATAACCGATTGACGTATCGAAAAACAATACAACGGGATGGAAGAAAATAATGAAAAATAAAATAAAAAGAATCGAAAGCGAAATGAATTGAAGAAATGAGATCGCAACGATTCCACCAGCTAAAAAAAAAGCTCCCCTTATACGGTTTTCTTTCTTCTTCATGCTCGACAACTTATATAGTTATAATACTTTTCAAGGTATCGGAACAAGACATCTATTTAAAACGATCTTATGACTAATTCAGCGAAAATTGGATTGAGAATTCCCAGGCGTAATTAACAAATCTCTCATCTGTTGGCACTGGAATCTACTTGAATTGTATTTATTTCATTTGAGAGTTTATTAACCTCTGTTGACGTTTAGAGCATGTCTATGATCTCACAAGGGAACGTTGTAATCGCCCTTATTAACAGATTTCTCAGTTGTAAGCTTCAAATCTAGATTTAATTCCATGATTATTCTTGAAATGAAGCGGAAGGATGATCGAAGTACTATTTTCTTCTAGGTTTACACTTAAATATAAAGTTGAGTTCTGGTCATGCGATTAAATTGCGAAAAAAGATACATTGAACATGTAGCACATTTAAAATTTCATTCTCACTGAATATTATGACTTGTAATATATGTGTTGCTGTTGTTGCTGCTATTTTAATGTATTGTTTGTAATGATTATGTTATCAAAATAAATGATTTTAAATGTAAGAGAATATTGTTTTTCTTTCTCGATTATGTTAATTTGGTTCATTGAAGAAAAAGAAAAAAACCTTCTAAAACAAAACAAAGATTACATGCGGGTATTGGTGTAGAATGTGATATTTTGGAATCATCAAAATGATGGGAGATTGCCCCAGTCATGCTAGAGGCCACATGCACTGGACACTGAAATGTGTATATAGAACTACATTATGTGGCATGAAAGTTGTGGTCCGAAACCTTTATGGATGTTACTTGTCGCATTTCGAAAATGAGGGCATAAGAAGATCCATCCTTTTCAGATGACAACTTATATTTCTTTGATATTCTTCCACAATAACATTTTTTTTTAAAGATTGAAAAGCTCAACAACTTTTTTCACCTTCCAAGAAATCAACTTTCTCCTTAATTCCCTGCGCAGACGATTGGTACGCTGTTTAAAAATGGCGCGACGCCCCCAAATTACACGGCACCATTTTGTTGGCGCTGTACCCGTACGAGTTGTTCAAACTGTGTCATCTGTGTTTAGTCTACATCCGTTTTGTGCTCATAACCTTGGTTTCCTTTATACGCAGATCCTTAAAAACATGTAACCAAAACCGACTCCCTCTTTTCTTCTCACTCTCTCTCATCGTCATCAAAAAAGAGCGAACGAAGAAAAAAAGACCCTCAGAATAGCTAAGCCCAGGCGGGTATAGCGACGAACAATCGCAGAGCGTGTTTTTTGAGGCATCCATTCTCCCAGCCTCTTATTCCCGTTGTTGCTTTTGCAAGTATAACGTAACGGATCAATGGAAATTTGAACTTGGGCAATGAATGCTGACACACTATTGCCTACATACCCAACCCGTATTTTATTCTTCGGTTCAATGCCATTTTCGGGAGTGCTTTTGTAAAGGGTACTCCTTAGAATAGAAATCTCTTTCGGCGCTTCATGCATACAGTCTGTCGAAAGACATTACCCACAAAGCCTTAGACGAGAAGCAGAAAGTTCACATATTTTGATATGACTCGGCAAAACCGCGGCGTTTAAAAAAAAAAAATGATGACGAAAATACGCTTCATATTTCTGTGTCTTATCATTTATACGTTAAAACAAAATACAAATACAAAGAAAATACGAATACAAAAACAAACAAAAGATCGGTAGTGTACTGCGCCATTATCTGAACAGCTTCCATCGCAATGCGCACTTCATTCCCGTAGTGTCCATTGACAATACATGACATTGTAAAGCGAGAAAAGAGGTTGCCCACCACATATTGCTTCATACCCGTGCCACGATGGTGAGGAAGTGCGGACGTACCAACGGGCTAATCCCTCGCCTATTGTGTGTATATAGTTGCCTTACAAGAAGTGTTTTTTATTCAGTTTATCGTTTGATAGATCGCTCAGTTTTGCTTCCATATCCAATTTGTTTACCGTTATGATATGCACAACTAAATTTGCTACATATGGAAGAAGTAAATTGCGAGGAAATGGGCGGAAATTGAGCCCTCCGGCGCCCGAAAAATCGACCCCTTTTTACGTTTTCTCCCATTCTTCTCTTTCTAAATCTGTTCCATTCCTCAAATCCCGCTGAACCAGTTTTGAGATGGGGAACATGCCAGTGTTGTAATGCAATTACACATGCTTCATTCTTTCTATGTTGGGATCATTCAAAATGTATCTTTTATCTGTTGTTATGCCGTAAAAATCGCTAGATATGTTTTCTTTCTATTGTTAACAACGACCTTCCTCCGTTAGAAGCTGGTAACACATCCTTTAATTAAACGGCTTCTGTTATGAATATACTTCTTTCAAAACTACAGTGCCCTCATTTACAGCTCTTTGTGATACCCATCTCTCAATGAATTTTGACGGACCTATCTTGTCAATTTGACAAATGATTTTTTCTTCCCCGGATGAACCTGTAACTAAGTAAGTAATAATAATAATTTGATTTATGTGTCACTCTTCCAGAGGTTACAAGGCGCTGCCCCTTAGTCCAAGAAAACAGAAACGAAATGAAGAAGTATGTTTTCAAGTGAGGTTTTTTTTGGTGTGAAAAAGGTCGGGTGAAGTACTCTTGTAATCTTGCTCGGGTGGGGGGAGGGGGGTGCGATTGGGAGAGGGCGTCTCTTCATGTTATCTTGTCAGAGAATGGCAGTGTGACACCACTAGCGAAAAGGCTTCAGTGGGAAAATGTTTCGAATGGGATGTACACTTCAGACTGTATTGGTGAGAATCATACATTAATGATCACGTTAATATTATCAACGAAGTTTCAATAATTTTGTATTTGTTGCTATTTATCAAGATGTATATATCTCTCTATTTATTTCGCATGTAAAACTAGAGCATTACCATTTCTCTCCCTTTCTACCTCTCTCTACTGCTCATTTGTTCTTTATCTCCCCTTTCAATATCTTTCCCCTCCCTCTCTCAACCTCTCTTTCTCTCCCTCTCGGTTCCTTCGTTCCCTATCTCTTCTCTGCCTCTCCCCTAGATTCACCCGTTTATCTAGTTGTATATTTATATATTTTTCCATATAAATCCATTTGTTAAATCTATCGAAGAGAATATATTGTTCTGTGACAGAGTAGACTTATTTTGTGAAGAGCTTCATTTTCATTTGCGTCGAGTATCCATCTATCTCTCTCTATACATTTATCT
>BEXV01001636.1:41163-52655 GCA_003118195.1 Hemicentrotus pulcherrimus
GGGGGGGGGGGTGGAAAGGAGGGCTTGGGGCAGAAAAGTAGAAAAACTGGGTGCTACATGGTATCAATCAATCTATAATTAAAATCAATAGGAGAAATCAAAAAATCATCAAGGTACTATATCGCTGTTTGAGCACAGTGTGAAAGTGATCAGCTATACTTTAGTTTCTTACAAGTCGTTTTTGTATCTGAAACATTATCCTGCTGAAGATCAGAATTGTGATGGAATGACCGGAAGATGGCGCTATTCACAAATGCTAAGAGCAAAATTGTGATGGGAATGACCTAAAGATGGCGCTCTTCACAAATGTTTTATCCACATTATTAACAGAAATCACAAACAAAGCTTGCATATTTCCATAGACCCCGGTCTAAGATGTACAGGGAAATCTATCACTGCCACAAATATCTTTGGCTGTCAAAATCAGGTCTTGTGACTGATATCTATTTCAAATTTGCTAATGCCTTGATTTAATCAAAACTCTTCATCAAGCTGGAGCTCTGCTCTTTTTAACTTCTCCTCTCTTTTCATTACAAAACTGTTTGAATTCCTGCCACGGATATGCCCTTCTTTACTGACAGGTATAAAGTCACATGTTCCCTTTGGATGCAGTAGAAGAGGCCATTTTTTAAATGAGCAATCTTTCTGTGAAGCCCACCAGAGAATATTTCCTTCATGAATATCAAATATAATTCAAAGCCACCATAGATTAGACATGTGTTTTTCAAAAGGCCACCAACAGAACTATTCCTAATACAATAAACTATCAGAAACTTAAAATAAGATGCCCATGTACCTTGCATATGACCAAAAAATAAAGATAATTTTTTCTGATACACTGCTATTGGTAATCTTTCATTATTCTATAGCATCTGATGACGGAACTACCTCAATTATTACCTTCTAAGTACAAATCCTACCCTATATGTATCTAATTGTCTAATACTTGTAGCTTTGTTCGTAATGGATATCAATTTCAGAGTATTGCACAATGATCACAACACATCATTTCTTTGCACTAAGCATGGCATATGTAACAATAACATACTTTTGACATTTTTTTTGTCAATACATGTCATGACATAAGTGCAAGTATCAAGACCGTTTAATTTACTTTTAGAAATATACAACAGCTGCTTGTCAGCGATATTTACACATTAATTATAATAGAAATAACAAATCCAACTTTGAGTATACATGTAAAATAAACAAAATTAGGCTAAAAGGACTGGCCATACCTTAACAGTAATGCTAATTTCAAGAGCTCAATTTTGGCAAAACATGGAATTTAGAGCTTTATGGAGTATGGATTGTCAGTCGCACTTCAACTCTTGAAACCTGGTCAGGCCAAGGTCGCCGTAGTGTTGAGTTAGCCAAACAAACCCCTTGGGAGTGTTTCACAAAGACTTTGATCGACTTAAGTTGGACTTAACTATGGCATGCCGTTCATGCCACTGGTCGCTCTCACTATTGGTCTCTTAATTACGATCTTTAGATAATATTTTTCCATCAAAAAAATAAAAGAATGTAAATTCTGTTGATTTGCGACCATGCTTTGTATGTCCCTTGAGAGACCAATGCCAGTAATTGTGAGAGACCAATGCCAGTATTTTTCAGAGACCAATGCCAGTATTTGTGAGAAAAAAATTGTGGCATTAATGGCCTGCCATTGTTTTAAGTCCAACTTAAAGTTGATCTTAGTCTTTGAGAAACACCGCCCTTGTTACATAACGTTAGTATATAGTTTGTTGGTATCATTCTGGTATGACCAGCCCTCGCTTGGTGGATGGAGTCAAACTCAATAAATGTGAACAGTCAGCCATTGAAATAAATAGATCTGCCTCATGTACAAGATAAAGCTTTGAATATATACAACTTATAGTATCTTACAATCATAAATATATCAAATGCACCATCAGTTTCATAACAACAAAAAAACGTAGCAAACTCTTTGCCTACAATTAGCTGCATCAAATGTTTCACATCTCCTAACAGTAAGGCTCGTTCACACATTACGCAGTAAGCCGTGGTGGTTCTTAATGATAAAAGCGTGATGCACTTCACATTTGTGTATCTTATAATAATAATAATAATAATAATACACAATGTAATAAGTCCATGATATTACGCAGCCACTAGGCCTAAAATAAAAACTTGTTGTATTGCCCTTTACGACCGACCCCAAAATCTGAAAATCTAAGGTCGGCATTTTAAAAAAAGTTTTTTTTAAACCGTTTTTTTAAAGATTTGTTTTTATTAATGAATAACAAAATATGTATTTTGTTTGTTTAAATAGGATATAAAAGCATACAATCAGATTGTTCCAAATTTCTCACTCGTTCAAACCATGGATGATTATGAGGTGAAAAAGATATCAATGGAATGATGACGTTGAAACACATGTATTAAAGCATTAAAACTGAGAAATATCAGCCAATAGAGGGCAGAAAAAAGAAGATACAAAAAAACATTCAAATCTGAAAAATATCGGCCAAACGAGGGTGACAAAAAAAAAAAAAAAATTTTTTTGTTTTTTGTTTATATCTGACCGACCGACCCATGTTTTGGCACCCAAAGGGCAAAACAACAAGTTTTTATTTTAGGCCCTATATGAAGTATCATATTATTACCCTGGCTGTAGCAGAGCTGCAATAATAATGTGTTTAAGCATTCAAGGAATTTCTTCCTACCAGGTACCCATTTACTTCACCTTTGTGGAGAGTGGCAAATGTAGATAAACGTCTTGCCAAAGGACATCAGTGCCGAGGTGGGACTCGAACCGCATGCGGTTTTATGCGTCAAGTTAGAAAGAGCCTTCCTGATCTGAATTACTACATATATAAAAAGAAATACATAAACTTAGTTTTAAATCTGAGATTTCATAAAGTTGCACAAGTGCTACAACTTGAGGTGGGATATAAACCATATAAACTATAAAACATTTAAGATTTTAAGAAGATATGTTACTATCTTTGAAAACAGATATAAAAAACAAAGGGAGGGGCAGGACCAGAAAAAATATAATAGGCAAAGGAAAGGCCTTCATTAGAAGCAGAAATTGTGTCAATAGCACGGTATGATACATTAAAAGTATATTACAGAGTAATTTAAATTGCGTCTACATTTTGAGCTTTTTTTCCTTCTCATACTTGCAGCAAAATTAATACCTGGGACTACACATGCTTCTGTATTACCTCTCTACTGATATGAGGAGCGTACAGGAAATGAGAGATACGTTTTCTTTCGTGGTCCACTCTCAAACCTGCCAACATTTGAAAATAATAAATCTGTACCCGTAACAGGCAATCGCACAGCCTTACCATGGCCATGTAGGCAGGGGCAGTGTCACGGGCAATATGCGTTAAATCTGTAAAAAGAAAAATCAAATACCAATTCGCTGCTCGATTATGCAGATATACAACGCATGCCATACACAAATCAAATCGCGTCACATGGTAAAAGAAGCAAAATTTGGCTTAAAAAAAAAAATTGGTCTTTCAGAATTTTGAAAAATCTGAATACTCCGGTTATGTCTTTGTGTATGCCGGTCAAATCAGAACAGTTGGCAGGCATGCACTCTACCCGGCTGTTTTAGATGAAGGGGTCTATTGTGAGATTGGCTTTGTTGCTTTGCAAACCGTTTGATTCCAGCAGCAAAATAAATACCTAGGACTACATACACTCTTTCTAAATTACTTCTCTACTGATACAAGGAGTGCACAGAGAACTGTTTCTTTTGTGAAACACACGATCTAGCTGTTCTCGATGAAGGGGTCTATCACTGGGTTGGCCCTGTTGCTCTGCGGACCTTTATATTCTAGCAGCAAAATAAATACCTGGGACTACATACACTATTCTACCGATATGAGAAGCGCACAGAGGACGATAGACGCCGTTTCTTTGGTGGTCCACTCTATCCTGCTGTTCTCGATGTAGGGGTCTATTGTATGGTTGGCCCCGATGCTCTGCGGACCCGCCGTGTAGCATCCTGGCCTGATACGGACCTGGAACGCAACTCGTGCATAGTGCTCCTTCTGCGTCAGAGAGTCAATGAATCTAACAAGAGAAGAAAGCAGAACATTCATAATTGCTTTATTTTATATTTTTCAAAAAGATATCTTCTACAGTAAAGCCAGAGTCTTATGAAAAATAAGATGTTTGTGAATTGCTAACAACAGGCATTCGACAGCATGAAATAGCACAAATTACATAAGGCGAGTGTTGCGATTCAGTGACTTTGTGGTATGATGCATTTTCAAAAATGAAACATTTGCCAAATTAATGAAACTTTGATGCACATTTAAGTTTCTGGTCATATGGTAGTGTATGCTCTGCTTTTATAGGTATAGACCTGTTCTGGTCATGCAATTCCATTGTGAAAGAAAGGTTGTGGAATCGATCAGAAAAGGTTGATCATCTAGCATATAAGTATTGGTGTGTACTACAAGGTTCTGAATCATCTAAAAGTGGTCTATACCTTTAAGCGTTTACTAAAAAGAGTTTTAAGCACAGAGAATATGCCACTTACTTGCATCTGTGTGAGAAGATATCACAGCCAGCGTACTTCAGGGTTGGAGAGACAAAGATCTGCATGAGGTCTGGCACCATGGATGGTTTGTTGAGTGATGACCCCAGCATCTCTGGCTGATACAGACGTCCAAGACTTGTATCACCTGGACAAGGTAATATGAACAGGGTTGAGGTAAGGTCTTGATCAGCTTGAACCGACAAAACAAGCGGTCTAGCTAGATGAAACCCTGAATGAAAAGCCAAAGACAAACGTACCCGAAACTCGACCAAAACAATCTTTGACATGGAGTGCTTCTCACTGGAGCAAGTGGCAAACAACTATAACATTAGCCCCCATATATAGTGGTTCAGCCACGTGACTTCAAAACTTAATCTCTGCCTGTGGACATAACTTTGGATCTACCATTGCCTTTTTTAACAAATGAACATTGACCTCAAGTAAGCTAAGCTTCTGGTATGATTTATTCTGTAAAATAATGGTATGTACAGGACAGCAAAATCATCATCATCACAGCGCTAACAACAATTATAATAAAAATCATAATATCAGATATTTATTACCTATTACAACATAAGGGTGTGTTCTTACCAGGAGGAAGTAACGTTCCTCTATCAAGTATCTTTCTAACGCTTCCCACTGAAGTCCCATGGTACGCTACATGCCAGCTCTCAAACACATTCAGCTCCTCTGCAAGATTGTGTAATCTGAAATGGATTTGAAAAAGAGTGATCAATATCAATCCACATTGATCTACATTTGCCACACTCAACCCAGGTGATGTAAATAGGTACCTGACAGGTATGAATTCCTTGAAATGCTAGAGCACTGTAATGGCCGCCTTGCTAAAGCTAGGGTAATAATCGGGGCACCACCAGGAGCGTCATGACGTGATGGACATGTGCGCTGTGTATAAGAAGCCACCATTATTATCATTATTATTATTATTATCTGAGATGAGCATGATTGAATAAAAATGGTAACACTTAAGATTAAGAATGTTAGGTTGGGACAAGATACGTTAAACAAATAGATATAATCTGAACATGTACATTCAATGAGAAAACAAGTTTCATTAGAGGTAGTCTCAAACTATCATTTTCTATGTGTGGGTCTTTTGACATACCTAAGAGCAAACTTGCACCATCGTAGGGGTCTGGTGTACCCCCTGGGTGGGTCACCTTTGGTGGTATACGCCTCTTCACCATGGACTTTGTGACACGCCTCACAGTAGCACTTACTGGAACGGGTGTTGGCTTCAAAGTAGGCGGCTGTCAAAAGAGAAAAATGACTACTCATAAACACTTACTCAATAATAATTGATTGATTGATTGATTGATTGATTAGAATTTATTCCATTTCATATATCAATTGTTTGCACAATAAAGAACATAGTTGACAAAGTAAGTTCAAAATTATGAAATGAGACAGGAACCTACTGGAAAACATAGCTTGTTTTTGTAGGTTCCCAAGAATAAATATAATATGAACATTATTGATATACATAGTGAAAGAAGTTTATAAAGACCATTCATGGGAGTCAAGAAATGTGATTTTTACAGGCAGGTGGTCATTTTTTAGAGGTTTTTATTACACATTTGAAATAAAATTCTGTTCAGTAAACATACGGTTTGCTATCATATTAAATTTATAAATACTGCTGCTACTGTTGCCACAACTTCTACTATTATTTGATACCAAGACGTGGTATGTTATTTTGGATCAATTTTGCAAGGGCTAGGTAATACTATAAGAATAAGAATCATAAAACAGGCTTGACAAAACCAAATAGCACTATGGATAAAGTAAAACACTTACCTGGCAAGCCGAGTGATGCTTTGAACCTATTGCACAGTTTCTGGTAGTCACATTCCCTAGCTGTAATGGCCATTGGATGGTAGGATAGAAGTGGAGAATTCTCTTTCAGACCTAATAAAAAAAACAGTAAAATACATGCATGAGATAAAGACACAAAAGAAGGAGAGAGAGAGAGAGAGAGAGAGAGAGAGATGAAAAAGAATATTTTGTTCTTAACAGAGGTATAACTACCAAGATCCAGGAGCCAGCAATTTCTACTGGGGTATGTGGGTTGACTAAACCTGTTTGAAACGTTGAGCCACTCCTACTACCCATCCTCTCCAACCGGCGCTATAGTTCTCCTTAGAACTACAAGCTCAAGAAAAATTACCAACAGTCCTTTTCAGGTCCTCCCCCCCCCCCTCCTCTCTCACGTGGTACAACTGTAAACCTACTGTATAAGACACATATATCTGAAACTCACAATACCTACATGTCATTTTATTTTGCCACTGCAAGTGTTTGAAGTAGTTTGATCTATCATGTCTGATGTAGACCTCATCTAATAGAAATAGGCCATGAACTGTAGTGTGGGTCTTGCCATTTCAACAACAACAAAAAAAAAAAATAGACTGAGAAATTTTGGGTAAACTGAGGCTTAATGCCATTTTGTTTGGGTCAGAATAGATCACCTACCTGCAGGATAATCTCGCTTTTCATACCAGTAACCTATGTTTGTGAAACAGTTCTCAAGAATAGAGGATAATTACCATTCTCTAGCACCGCCTTCTCTCGTTCATCTTGCATACCTCCTGCTGCAGCTAATGCTTCAGTTACCACAGTAACCTAGTCAATAACAAACATTAAGGACCAAATGCTTCAAATGTTGATATTTCTATTTCAGGAAATGAAATCAAAATTGCCCTATAGCCAGTATAAGGGAACATGTGCAGAGAGGACAAGCTGAACAAAACTATCAGAATAGTTGTACTTTTTTAATGGAAAACTTACAATAGAAATTAAGTACACAAAGTGAACATTAGACTTATATTCATTTCACAAACAAATTGAGAAAAATATACCAGTAATAGGATATATATTGCACAAAACTAATGGAGAGATTTCTCCATCTGTTTGCATTTTAGAATTGGTCAATTACTCACTTAATAATTGAACAAAAGTGAATTAAACTTCAATCAGATCATTTTAGAAAAATGTAAAATGAGACAGACTATCCGAAACGTAGAGTAGGTACATCACAATCACAAGACTGACTTATCGATTTGAGATCTCAAAACAAACAAATACTATTGATTTTTACCAGTCTGTTAGATTGTTAAGCCTTATAAAATGTTCACTTATTTGTTTCTCCATACCTGTTCACACTGCCCATAGAGATCTACCAGAGCATAACAAGGTGTCGCGACATCCTCAGCCGCTATCCCATAATCCCTCCCATCTACGTGGAGATGAAGACTGCCCTCGCTGTGTACAACCAGGCCAACGATGCTCCCTTCTTTTAAATTGTCCAAATTGGGGCCATAGTTACCTTTCACCTTTTGAAGAAAAGTTTGAAAACATGGTATTTTGTCAAAATTCCCTTCCAAATAGCATCTTCATGGTATAGACTGTGGTGTTTGCAAATTTTTCTCAAACAAATTTTCTTGGTTTCATCGTCGTCATCATCATCATCATCATCATCCTTTATCGAAGTCAGGTATACTTGCCATAATATATATACAGTTGTTATTCATCAAATAATTTTGATGATAGTATCAATGCTTAGAGTTACCAAAAACTACCTATCTACTGAACCTAGTACCTCTCTCTCGCTGTCATAGCTACCTCTTTTCAACATTGATACATTTTTAGTCTCCTATCTTCTCATTCCCAAAATTTTAACAATTTCACAGATTTTCGCAAATTGCTTTACCTTTATCCCGTTCAATAGCTCTCCCCTCACTCACTCACTCTCTCTCTCTCTTTCTCTTACACTCTCTCTCTCTCTCTCTTTCTCTTACACTCTCCCATTCTCTCTCTCTGCCCTCCCTCCCCACTCTCTCTCTCTCTTTCTCTCACACACACTCCCATTCTCTCTCTCTCTCTCTCTNTACCATTGTACGGCCGTTGGCACTATTTGAAATTTATGGAAATTAACGGGGAGCACAAGTAATGTTTATATTCAATTTTTCTCTAAAGAAGAAGTCTTTTAGGGACTAAATTTTCTTGTGCTTAAATACATGTACATCCACAGGGGCATCCAAATATATCAAAATTGTAAAGAATCACTATCCACCGAATTTTCAAAATTTCCCAATTTTTTTGTTGTATTACCTTTGACAATGCATTTCGCTCCCTCCCTTTCCTCCCTTCCCTCCCTCCCTTCCCTCCCTTTCCTCCCTCCCTCCCTCCCTCTCCCACCCCCTTTTAAATGCACCTTCCCACTTTACAGCCATCATCAAACCAAGTTACCACCCTTACCTTCTTGCTATTATGGAAGACTGACTCTCCCTGTACAACCCAGGAACATTTCTTGATAGCTGATGCGGTGGCTGGGAATGTGAGCTTATCAGGAGATGTCCCCGTCACTCCAATCTTCAGGGAATCTGTCCAGTGCTCGTTCAGTTTATCGATCTGGACCTGTTCGTTGCCAAAATTTGTACAAAATATATCAAAATCTTCTCTATGTTGTCATGTGTGTTGGATCAGTCAGTAGAGCGTCTGCCTCACAACCGGGAGGTCGTGGGTTCGAACTCCGGCCGTGTCATACCAAAAGACGTTAAAAGATGGGAGTTGCTGCTACCTTGTTTGGCGTTCAACAATAAGGGATAGAGCAACGTCAATCTGGAGCTGCTCAGTGGCTGCAGGGCTCACGATCAATTGGGCAAAAAGAATTTCCATTTTTGGTTTAACTTATTAAAATTTGGAGTGGACTGTAAAAGATTATTATCATCATTATTATAATGCAGTTGAATATTCAATAGTGAATGTGTAACATTAATTATCTAGATAACTATTTACAAAGCATTAAAGTATGCCCCATAAAATTCTCAGTAGTTTTAAGGAGGTTAATCTCCATTTCTGAATAAAGCAATTTTCATATATGTCCACCTCAATGTACTTCACTGTTATACATTATCACGTTGCAAAATGTTTTTGTTTCATGTAAAAATGGAATTCATATTTTCTGTTTCAAACAGTCAAATCATTATATTCAATCCTATAAAACATATTATTCTATTCAATTCAATGCAAACTTCAATCAAGTTGCATAGCTTAAACAACCTTTATTGGAAGATATTTATTTGCTTACCTCGAAGGTCTGTTTTCTTGGCAAGGGTTTGGCACTAAGTACTATACCCTGGTGATAACTACCCATCCGCCTGGCTGTTAGATTGTTATTGCACAGGGATGCATTCTTGCCGTGGTTGTCATGGAAATAGAGGGATGATGACTTCTCAGATGTTGTAGATGCATCCTAGAGTTAAGAAATTATAAACTAAATCAATCTGGGCCCAGTTTCAGGAAGCTTGTTATCGATAGCAAGTTACAATACCTTTCATAAGCTTTTGAAATTGATGCATTTGATACGATGTCAACAAATTTGTTGTAAGAAACATGACAGTTGTTGTTCATTTTACATTAACTCAAGCCAAAGCTGTAAAATGTTGTACACGAATTAACATCTACAATAAGAGTCTTCGTGAGGCTGGATTTATGGAACTCGACTAAGAACAACTTGTTCTATTTATCAGATGTATGTGAAGCCGCATTACAATCTTTGGTAGCAATAATCATGGGCATATATTATAGTTCATTTATTGAACGTAGATATAAATGATATCATATCACAAAAGCTTGACATTAATACGCGCCTGGGACACCTTGACGCCCCAAATCTGAGTCTGGACCGCCAGAATTTTTACATAGGTTATGTGAATATAGACTCTACAAAGTTCATTCTGGACCTCCTTCAAACAAAGCTAGAGTGGAGCCCTCAGGCTAGGCATTTTATCATGGAGAGGATTAAAATGTTGGATGTTGGATTCAGAACTGCCAAATAGCATAAAATGACAGCCATGAATCTCCCTGGAAAGCACTCTAATATATGTGAGAACACACTTAATACAATCTTTGCAAGTCATCTGTTTTCAAATTTGTTACCTCTTTTTCTGAGTCTTGTTCGGTGTCGCTTATTGATGAGATAGAGGGCGCCCTAAGGGGTTCGTTAGGGAGACTGACGGAGGAACTGATTAGATGTATGCTCTCTACTCGGCCATAAAGCTCCACAATGGCATACACCCCCTGTATACATGAAAAGAAATACCGTTTACAAAGTAAAGTCTGTTTTCTTGACATGTATGTATGCAGTGCACATGTAGATGCGACTGCAGTGGAAAATACATTCAGAAATACATGTAGACATTACTTAAGAGTCAAAAAGCCATTACGTCTACGAGAAAAAGTCTGCTATTGTCCTTGATATTGAAACAAAGAGTGAAAATCTGAAGGAAAAAAAAAAAAAGTATGAAGCTCAAACATGAGAAGATATACACACAATAATCAAATCATGGAGATTGGAATCATTGAACTAACAGACTGATAAAATCTTGAAGCCAATCACATACAATGAAAAGCACTGGACATAAACATGGATAAGTGGGACTTCACTGACATGTCGCATCAGACTCTGCTCCAGTTTTTTCTATTCATATTTGGAATATGAATGCATTCACTATTAGGGGCTTGTTTCATTAAACATGTTATCAATAACAAATGATTAAATTCCGTGACATGTTAGCTCTCAGCCAATCAGATGCCATGATTTCAGTAGCTTATAACAGTTATTGTTTTGATAGTTTTTTGATAAACAGTTTCATGAAACATCAGATATGCTAACCTTTACATTTAGCTTTCAGGAAGGATTCTTTCATAAATCAGGGAGGTTTCTATCAATTGCATACAGCGTAATAGGAATAATCTTTCAAAAAACCAGGGAGGGTTGGCATCTCTGAAACATAGCCCTGATTATTACACATAATAATAATAATAATAGTGGGTTCTTGTATAGCGCTCATGTCAGTCAGATTTGACCCTCCTGGCGCTCCCAATTATTACCCTGGCTTTAGCACGGCGCTCTAGCATTTCAAGGAATAAATTCCTACCA
>BEXV01001637.1:10925-21968 GCA_003118195.1 Hemicentrotus pulcherrimus
AACCCCCCCCCCCCCCCCATGAATAAAAACTGATAGACTTAAAAGGCAATCCAACCCCTTGTTATAAGTTGATTTGTATGAAAGCAGAAAAATAACAGAAACAGAATGGCAGTAGTTTGAAATGAATCAGACCAATAGTAAGAAAGTTATGAATGGCTGAAATATGGGATTACATAGAGTGTGCTTCTATTAGTTATACTGAATTTATCCGGTTTATATGTTATCCAGAATATAGAGTATGATGTCAGGGAAGGGTAGTTTCTATCTACATGTATTATCCAGATAAGTACACTGCTCCGATTTAGCGGGTTAAAAAGCATTCAATAAAGGTTTATCAAACATTGGTTATTTGGTCACAGCAAAGTATTGTGGGACTGCTAGGTCAACCTGGGATTTTAGAGTCGGGGTAAAGTATTCTGATCACGTGATCTCTCTGATTTCCGGTTTCTCTCCATTATGTGCACTCAATCGGAACGGCGTGAGTTTGTACTTATGTTATCCTGTTAGCTTCCCCTGCATTATTTTTCTAAAAGAAGGATAATTTGCCTATGAATGTGTCGCAGCTCTCACGGCCATTATCCGGATAATAACGGAAAAGGTCAGTTTCTATTACAGGTAGGCAAAATTTATTCCTTATTGACCGTTAACTGAATAATGGTTTCTAATAGAAACACGCTGTAAGTCTATGCGAATCTCAAATTGGTAGTTTGGTTTATAGAAAATAATGACGTACATGTAGGACGTGGATAACTATCCCATTTGTCGTCTACAAAAATATCACTAATTTCTGATTTTGTCGCAAGTTCCTTCTCTCTTAATTGGGGCACTACCGGTACTCAATATATACGGTATATTATAGCTAGCATATTATTATAGATCCTCAAAAAAGAACCTTCCTGAGCCATTAACTTTTGAACAGTTTAAATTTTTTGGCATTTTATATGTTGAAACAGATGGGAAAGTAGTCCAGCACTACATCACATTGCTATTACCGCTTCTGCCAATTTGAAGTGCCCATACTGTATGTATAGTGATTACAGCTTTCAAGAATTCATAACTTTCTTATATTTGGTCAGATATAATTAAAACTTTCATCAGTTTGCTTCTCTGATTTTACTGCTTGCTTCTCTGATTTTACTGCTTTCATTTAGAATAGTTATTTTCTAATATTTGGGTTGGATTCCCTTAAAAATTTAGTAAGGTTGTCAATTCGTCAAATATAGTTTTGTGCGTTTGGTTTCTGAAAATTAACATTAACCGCTATTTAATTTTCAGGCCTAAAGCATTGCTCCCACTTAGCCGAGTTGGAGCCTTGAGTTGTGGCGAGCTGGCATGATCTTATGGGAAGCCATTTTATCATTAAAACATATTTCTTGATATCAAGAAATAATTTTACGTTGTAAAGCTATTTCTTGATATCAAGAAATAATTTTACGTTGTAAAGCAATGGTAATTCTTCAAATCAAGAATTTGATTTCGTGAAATCAAGAAATCGATTTTCATGATATCAAGAAATCGATTTTCGTGATATCAAGAAATTTGTTTTAATGATAAAACCGCTTGCCATAAGATTGCGCCAGCTCGCCACAACTCGAGGCTCCGACTCGGCTAAGTGGGAGCCCTGCTTTAGAAGCCAATCACACCTCACATGTTTTTATTACTCGAATGGCATTCCATGTATTTTGGGAGAAAGGATAAGAATTTGGTCGTAATTTTTCTGGCACTGCATGGAAAATTATTCCTCTCCCTTCGCATTTGTTCACCCTTTAGCTGATAATGGAATGCCCAGTGGTGGCTCAGAGTGAAGCAGTGTTGTTATGCAACACTTTTTGTGTGTGTGTGTGTGTATATTTGGACTAGGTGGGTTCTTTCTCCATTTTTCCAGCTAAGCTATGTATTGTGAATGAACAGCTGTGAGGTGTTATGCTAATGCCTCTCTGCCCATATGATAATGAGGCTTTTCAGGGCTATGGTACAGGACATGCATGCCAGGTCCTCTCCTCTGACACATAATATGAAAAGGGG
Organism: Hemicentrotus pulcherrimus; assembly: GCA_003118195.1. NCBI lineage: Eukaryota > Metazoa > Echinodermata > Echinoidea > Camarodonta > Strongylocentrotidae > Hemicentrotus > Hemicentrotus pulcherrimus. The sequence continues at coordinate 12,951 of BEXV01001637.1, forward strand.
GCTGGGCTTAGCTGCGTGTTCCCACATGCATAGTAAGAGGTCTCATTTTCATACACCACTTGGCATGCTTGTGTGTGCGGTTTGGAGTTAGGGTTTCTTTCTGTTGACGATGCGTGCATGTGAAGTTATGCAGTACAACTTCCAAACTTTGAGAGAGAGAGCAGGGAACTTGGATGTGCTAGCTCCAGTCAGAGCAGGTTGCTGTCTACTGCCATTTTGTTTGCAGATGCCTGACTGTGCTGGTAAGGTGTTGCCTTGTGTATTCTCAAATTTTGTTGTTGTGAAATTGGACAGTTATTTAATACCATTCTTGGGTTATGATTTGTAATACATGTACAGTTAGACTGAAAGCTTCAGTCTCTCAATATCAACGGTTGTTCCGCTGAGATTGCATCTGGCTCCTCTGACCATGCTAACCGCCTCTATACATAACATACTGTATGTTTATGGGGAATGTCAACAGATGTCAGCTAGTTTAACCAAAGAAATAACCCATATCAGATGGTTATTTCTGTCTAATGTGTACAGTATGCTATCACTTTATCAGCATGTGACATTGTTAAATGTTGAGTTGTCGTACTATTTTCTAACTGGACAAGAGTTTGATAAAATCTGATTAGACTGTTCCTATTGGTAAATCCTATGGTTTGATGATGTACATGTATGACAGAAGGTCAAGCCATCATTGTTGCATTTTTTGTTGTTCTTGGCGTTATAATTAGGTGATCTGCAGATCACCTTTTGATTTCGTCAGAATCTTTAATTATTCTATATTTCTTTACTACCAAGTATTGTACGTTATTTTATGGTCGGATTTTCTCAAAATCATGATTCAATATTCCCCCACTAACTCCCCTTGGTCAGGAATAGAAAACCTCTCCCTCTCAATGCGATCACTCGACCATGACGTCATATATTTTCTAAAATCACATCAATCATATTTTCATAACCAGCCATCAAAGATTATTTAAATTTGGTCCTCGTACAGGTCAAGGCTGATTACAAATTATGTGTAGTGTCTGCATGTGCATCATAACATGCTCACCAAAATGCAAAAAAAGGGCTCAAAATTACTTCCTGATCAATTTAATTTAGCGTATGTTTCAGTCAGGCCATTTTGCGCAATTGAAGATTTTAGAAATCAGAAGTTAGCATGTCATTGTGCATAGCTCATGTACGGAATGTTGAAATGTCATTTTTTGTTGTTGCATGGATTGGATTTCTGGTACTTCCCTTAGCAACTTTCCCAAATTTTAGTCCTTTCTGACTTGAATGTCCTTAAACGTGCCAATTAAATATTTGAAAATCTGTGCGCGCAAATACTTGTTAAAATCTGACAAAATGGTCCAGAGTATGCTTATGTTTAATTCATTATAGCTTCTAAACATGTCCATGAAAGAACCCCAAAATTTCTTTCATATTACATTAGAATATGTCATGTCATCATATATCAAAATCAGAATTCAATCTGGACCATAGCACTGTTAATTATTCATGGTCGATTTTTTTTCTTCACCAAATTTGAATATATTGTAGCTAAGAGAAATTACATTTTTTTTTAATTGATGAAACTTTAATTACCGGTAATGTGACTCTGTAGCATTGCCTCAGATTCTGAAACAAAATCCTGGATTTAGCTCATGCTGCAATCATAATTTTTTTCTTTAATAAAATCATCTTTATTCAATATTGCCTTTGACTTTGCAAAACATAACCGACCATATATGGATATACATACATAATATAACCAATAGAATAAACAACAAGAATATAACTGATAATACAAGACACGGTGGTACATTTTTTAAATAGTTTTTTTAATAGTTTTTTAAAGCAACACAATGTTTTTTCACCTATTATCAAATGATACAAATTTGTTAACACATAGGGCCATGCATCTCAGGTTTAACATTGTTAAAGTCAAATAAGCTTTTTGGCAAGAACATGCCCACCTCTACAAACTCCATAGCGAACTTATTGTTTTAAAAATTCACAATCAATATACATGTGTTTTATTTCTTCAAACTTTCCAATTTTATATTGAGTGTCCCTAAGACCCCTTTCTCACTCACTTTGCTGGACGCTAGACAGATCAACTTGACCACTCAAGAAGTACGGTTGGTTGGTTTCACACTCAATTCTTATCCTGATGCAGGCGATAAACTCACAATTTCGTTTTGATTTGACTTTGCTTTTCTGTTAAATAAAAACTTTGTTTACAAGAAGCCGCTGGGCAAGTGTCTCAGCAAACCTGCCATAACTTTGGCATGTATGACAATGAATCTTAATGATCTTTACATTTTTGAAAAGAGGAATAATCATATTAACTATAGATTACATTTTTTCATTTTAATAATGGGGAAATGGGGACAAAATGACAAGAAACTTAGTATGAAAAAAGAACAGTCAGAAATATTGTATAAAATTACAAATTTCTAACCTGTAGACCACAGAGATATTCAAATATATTCTTAAACGAATTAAACCTGGTTGTTCCTTTAGTGCAGTCAGGTACATCTTGCATTTCCTAATTCATCATGAAGAAGATGCACATCTAATTTCTTTGACGTATTTGCCGGGTAAATTGATAACTTTATGATTGATGTTCTGTTGGCTCATTAATCTTTAGTTCTGAAGACACATTTTTGCTGGAATTTGATAACAGGAAAATTAATAAATAAGGTTCATTCATATCTGAACAAAGGCTTGATGCAATACGCTCCACGTTTTATTATTAATTTATTATAGGTCATTTATCACTAACTATTGTTGGAAATGGCTTTTGCCAATCAGGGATTTTACAGGTACAGCGTGTCCACACACAAAACAATTTATCGCGAAACTCTATAAAGAATCATCGTATAAATTTCAGAGTGTCCACACACAAGAAAGGTCGTCTAAATAATCATCATCTAAATTCCAGGATGTCCACACACAGAAGAAAGTAATCCTGAAAATCTATTGCGAAATGTCCTGCGGTCATGAAATGGAAGCAGAGATGAGAGGTCAGATCTCCTTTCGCGCGAGGTCACGTTAAGCCCCGCCCAGTTAGTTACACTAGTTAGACTAGTTCCGTCCACACACAAAATATCTATGATTAGGCATGATTCTTTATTGAGTTTCAGTTCGAAACGATGCCCAAACCTGCATTTCGTTAGACTAGTTTTGTTATACGACGTATCGATAGTGAGCGTCCACACCTACATATTTCATCATAAAACTATCGCAAAACGGTATCATTATCGCGAAAACGGTATAGCTAATCACGCCTAATCACAGAAAATGTTGTGTGTGGACAGGGGGTAAGATATTCTAGCAACTACCCCAAATGATGGGTCTGTCCAAGACTATAATACCTGTCTGGATGCGCTCTATCATCTTAGTTAAAGGTAATGACCAGTTTTGGAAACGCCCCTCCTCTAAAAAAATAAAATGGAAGCTCTTTTTACCAATCGTGTGAAAGAATGTTTTGACTAATACTTAATACAAATTTTGCTGAGAAACTGCCTTCTAATTGATAAATTTGGTAAATTATGATATCTATTTGGACCTGATAGATATAACGCATGTGTCGCGCATGTGTGGGTAGTCCAATATACATCTTTCTGTGTACAGTGCTTGTAACTTCATCAAGACTGGGCCAAATTTCTTATCATTTTGATGATTCCAGAACCTTGCAGTACACACCAATACTTATATGCTAGATGATCCAACCTTTTCTGATCGATTTCACAATGTAATCGATTGACCATAACTGGCCTTTATCTTTAACCAGTTAAACTTTCATCAAAATCATATGTCACTATGCAATTAATCCAGCAATTTAGAATCCAATATCTATACATAAATCCTTATAGATTTGAAATTAATGATAAACGTTGATATAAATAGTCAAAATTAGATTACACCAGGAATGCATTGCGCCCTGCAATTATTCTGATCATGCTCATGTCTTCACTATGTATAGTAATCCAACTCTGAATTTCTTCTACAAAATGAAGCAAAACTGGAAATTCCAAACTGAAAAATAATACTTAGTGGCAGCGGTAGTAACATTGCCATTTGCAAGATTTTTAGAAAGATATATTTGAAAAATTGCCTAGTTATATTAGTTTGATACTCCATTTGGCATATTTTGGTTTTCCTGGGCAAGTGTGTACTTGTAGAATCCTGGTGAGGACACAAAAGAAAGTGCAATTAATACAGATAATAATAATGAAATTATGAAAACGTGCTTATAAAGCGCTTACCACCAAAGTCTTCTAAGCACATAGCATAGTATTAGGAGAAAAAAGAGAATTGTACATAACCCAACAGATAATTGTTCTGTGCATTTTACCAATGCATGTCTGCGTAGCAATAACAACATGTTGCTGTATAATATGACTGATAAGTATTATGTTCTCCCCCCACCCTTTAATGTCATTGACCTTTTGAAGAGGGCTTCAAACCCGCTACTTCACTTCTCAACTGGTGCAACTTTGTGAGAAAATTGGCAAGAGAAAAGGAATGATGTAGTATGTAGGCCTATCACTTCGAACTATTTCAGTTGAAGTTATTCTTGTGTTAATTATAGTGGTTTTAAATTATTTAGTTGCCCCTTAACTCTGACTTAAGATTATTCAAGATTAGGAAGAGGTGTTCAGCAGCCTAGTATTCTTCTTTCCCTGTGATTTCGAGAATATAAATGTATTCGTAAAAGTTCCACACTCCATTGCAACAGGAAACTTCCAAGACTACCTTGTGAAATACGTCTTAGAATCACCAGCCTGTATTCTATATTTATCATGATATCCGTTATAATTTCCGGACTGCACAAACATCCACACAAGTGAATTCAGTGTTTTGATGTTTGTTGTAAACAGTCATTATTTGCGGGTTTGTTCATGTGGTAATTAACAAGACTTGCCTTTTATTAAACTTGTGAAGTTTTTATAACTTCTTAACTTAGTTTATATTCTTTGCATGAAAGTTTTGCATGTACGCCAAACAGTACACATATACGTGTATGGTACAAGCCATGTATATGTCTTGTTGTGTGTAGCACACGGGCTGATACGGACTGTAAGTGTAGAGTTTTGTAATATGTTTGCATTTCCACATTGCTGTACACTGTACGTACAGTACATGCCATTTACCATTGTCCATACGAGTCCCTGTTTGTGGCCTCTTACGCCAGCCTTGAATATATTACCAGGGAGTGTAGTTTTCCCTGCTGGCTGGTGGCAGAACTTTGGCATTCAACCAAGAGCCCTGCGCCACAAACAAACAACCTTTGACTCAGACAGCCGGGGCTGCCTCATGCTAACCAAGCGTGGGATTTCAGTTGACGACTGCATAATTACGTAGGAATATTCCATTTGGGGTAAAGGGATATTATGAGGAACCTGCCTAGCTTTGGTGAGAAGTGCATATGTTGTGTTTTTGCAAATTTTACGTTAAAATATATATTTTTTCTATATATTGTACGTGCGTAGTAGAGGTTTGTTCATGTTCTGTTTAAGAACGGTAATGAATATACATAAGATTTATAAGGCGCCAAATCCACTTGACCGTCAAATGCTCAAGGCGCAGCTTGTGCAAAAGATGAAATACATACATGATACATTTATACAAAGTGCGATAGGAAAGGTACAGACATGAAAGGTTATGGTCATCAATGTTAAGCTAAATTAAACAGATATTTCTTAAGATTGTTTTTTAACACTTCAGCAGAACTGCTATTGAGGGAAAGTATTCCATAATGAAGGCCCAGCATGTGCGAAGGTTCGCTACCCCCACTTTGTTTTAACCCTAGGAGTAACAAGTAAGCCAGAGTTTTGAGAACGTAGCTGTCTAGAAGGAAAGTAATGCTTAGTCAAGCCGAATCAAGGTTGAATTGAGATGAACATGAATGCGTAGAAAATTAATCATGGTACCTAGGTCATACTAACAACCTATGAACCTGTTATACCTGCATTGCTGCATTTATGACAACTGTTTGAGACATACGGATTTAAAAATATTAAAAAATTGAAAGTAGAAAAAAAGAAAAATTATGTTCATGTGAAGATAGGATTTCCTAAAAAGCAATTGAAAAGTGCCGAAAAAACTGCTGAAAGAAGTGATTTCATTCAGCTTATTTAAAGCCTTCAACAGTTATGTGGATATTTAATGATTTGCAGGAAATAATTGTATTTCCTGGTGAAATTAAATTTCAAAAAGTCACAAATACTTAGCTTGACATAGGAAGGGGTATGGGAGTTGCCAAGAAAGGTTGGTTGAGAGAGTTCATGAATGTATTTTGAGTCATTCCAACTTGTTGCTCAAAGTCATGTTTCATCCTAGTGGAATTTACATACATGTACTAGACCATATTTGTTATGTAAGAAAAATGTTGTGCACAATTCTTTGTTATCTCTTTTTACAAGTGAAATCATACACCTGTAACACGTATAAATGTATTTTAACAGTTAGAATGCAAATTGCATATAAGTTGTTGCTACACAACAACCCATGCAATTTGCATTTTGACTATTTAAATACAATAATACGTAATGTTACAGGTAAGTTAAATTCAAAGACTTATGCAATGGTTTTGATTACATTACAAAAGTGGTATTTTCAAAACAACTGGTGTCTAGTTATATGCCTATAAAAAGGACACTTGTGTCTTGTGAGTTGGGGAGTGTTGGATTTAGTGCTGTAAGTCAGACGCTACGTTCGTATTTGGTTCGGTTCGGCAATTTTCCGCCCGAACTTGGCTCGGTTCGAGGTTTGGTAATATAATAGCAAGCATCATTATAGCCCAGCGGTCAGCACTGGGTGGGCCGGCCGGCCGGGCCCGACCAGCGCAGAGGACTTCTTGCCACTCCTGATAAAAACAGTGCTTCCGATCAGCTCAAATTTCACATTAAAAAACTGCTCTAAACATAATTATTTGTGAAGAAAAGTACTACTTACATTTGTATTTCCGTCTTGAATCATATTTTGTTTTCAATTTTGAATGTTAGAGTCATGAAAGTTGCCGTCTTGAATAGCAAATCAGGCTCATCCATAACTGTTTTTTATAAGTGTTTATTTTCAATAGAAAAAATACAAAATTCCTATTTTTTCCTGAATAAATTAATTGCATACTATAATATATATTTATTTCATTATTTATATTGTAAAATTTGTCCGATATTGTTATAATTAAAATATTTTTTTTGTTGTTGAATTGGTTTGAACTGAACTTGTTTTGATCAGCGCCTAGATCACACACATGTATTCTTGTTTATGGCTTACGATCGCGACGTAGCAGAGGTCAGGATTTGGGATTTAAATGGCACCAGTAAAGTTGCGCCCACAACTGGATAGGCATAAATCACAAAATGGGAAAAAAAGTCAACATAAAATGAGCAGTCATGACATGAAAATTAGGTAAAAAATGACAAGTTTATCAGCTTGCAAAAACATTAATTTTTTTTTACCGAACATCCGAACTAGGCCTTTGCGTACTCGGTTAGGTTCGGTTCGGCTACAGCACTAGTTGGATTATAAAACCAAAAAAAGTGTGATTGAGCAAAACGTTGAGCAAAGACACATATCAATAGTATTTGAATTTTAGACACATGTTACTAATCTGAGCTATGGCAAATACTAAAATACAGGTTTCGTGTAGGCCATCCACTAAATAGTGTGATTTTTCATTGTAATGCTCATAAATCTGTGCCTTCACAAATTTTTTGTGTGTTCACACTCAAGAAATGGTAGATTTCCTTGTCTCATTTTTATACCCCTTTCATAGTGCTTCTATCGGAGTCCCATCGATGAAAATACAGATAGAATTTTTCTTAGGTAAACAAAGGTGACACCCCCGCTTTCCCTGCTGTTCTTTTCATACTGCGGTAGAAATTCACTCACTGTAGTGAGCCCTGGCCGGAAGTGAAACGTGTGGCCAATGAAACGAACGAACTGTACTGAAAGTTTATATGTGCAAATTCAGTTAAAACGAAACAACATCTGCCATAAACAAAAATCCATTGTACTTTCATTACATTTGTTAGTACCGGTAATCATTTTTATAAATTGTTTTGTTCACCATTTGGTCTAATAAGTATATAATCTTCAATATATATTAATAACTTATATTAATTTTGGATTTTTTTTTTTTACAAAGCTTATCATAAGTGCAAAATACAAATATATCAAATAATCAAATAAGTTTGCGCACCATCTAGCTAGCATGCAGCACGTTCAACAAAATGTCAACAAACACAGCTGGATTAGAAAAAGCGTGTGTACACTGCCGAAATTTGACCATTTTCATTGGTGTTTAAATCAGTGTTTTCTCCCAAGCTCATTCACAGTGGCCGTTTAATCGGAGTCACACCGATAGAAAGAGAATTTCTACCTGCTCAAGAGCAGGAGAATTGCTTATTTTTCTTCTTTTCATCAGCTATTCTATCTGCTTCTTCTCCTCTGTTCCATTCGTAGTGGCTGTTTTATCGGACGCGTCTGGATGCATCTGGATGCATCCGATCAAAATCGGGCCAGTTTGAAAGGGGTATAAGACCCTAATCATTACATTAACTTGTCTCTCATCTTGAAAAAATGTTTTCGATGTGATCTGAATCCCAATCCTGTATGAATGATCTTTCATGTTCACATATGAATAAAGGTGAGTTTCAAGCGAGATACCATAATCAATTTTGGAATGCACCAATTACTATGTGTTTGTGAACGGTCATCTTTGATACTGGAATTCCGTTTTAACAGATTTGTTACTTGTTATATCTTCTAGACCGGACTCTTGTGTCAATGAATGATCTATTCAAACTACAACGTACGTTACACATACATGTAGTTCAGCCAGAACAGCTACACTTCAACTCACAAGTAAGCCTTTGTAATTTCCTTGGTATTGTACAATATCCAATTACGATATAATTTGAAATTATGAAATTCCTTGTATTGAGTTTGTTAGCGCGATATCTCAAGAACCATTTGAGATTTAAACTTCAAACTTAAGGATAGTATGTATCACCATAGGAAGAC
>BEXV01001637.1:48480-59037 GCA_003118195.1 Hemicentrotus pulcherrimus
GGGGGGGGGGGGGTGGTTGAGGGGGATTTTTTTTTTGTGTGTGTGTGCTCACTTTCATCCCTGAACTACATTATCATAGTATTGTCCATGTACATGTACCTTCTGACAACATTTAGTACACTGTGAATCCAGTTTTTATTACAGGTAAGTCTTAAAGTGAGGGTGAAGATCTACGATGGGTGATTGAAGATCTATATGCAGATCGATCAAATATCAAACTATGTCATTCAAAGAAACAATAAATATTTTCTTTCTGCATAATGTCATCAGGTGACACTTTATCCTATTTTTTTCATTGAGGACAGGTTTAATGCTTGAGAAAAAAAAAGTTTGACAGTTGTAGCCCTGAAATTTTACAGACTTTACCAGTAACTTGTATACAACACATAAACAAAAATTCAGAAGAATCAAAAGGACCTTTTTTTTCTCACCCCAAGTGAGACAAAGTGTGTACCCTGATTGTAAAACAACCCATTACCAGGTCCCTCGGAGAGGACCTAAAGCCGGGCCGTCTGGTTGCTTACTTACAATCATTTATGCTTTCCTTATAGCAGTCAAGTAAAATAACAACCTCCACCTTCTTCTTCACTGTTACAGGTATCCAAATGCATAACCATCTTCATTGCTGTTTAGTAGAGGGGTCAATCTATTGTCAATGTAATCTATAATTGACAACTTTTTTGACGTAACAAACTTGTTCATACACCTACATATACAACTCTTCTTAGTTGGACAGTAGTATACTCTCAGTTGACCTTTAAGATGTTTACAATATTTAATCTTTGTGTGTCATTGCTTATATCTTTCAGATCAATCTACAGCATTGATATGACAGTCCCTTGCTGTCTGATGTTGGGGAGAGTTGAAGACCACAATGGATTTTCTTGCCAGCCCATGTAGACCAACCTCCAGGTCCATCATCATGGAATCCCCAGAGTCTCCACCACCTATGGACCAACAAACCCTGGGATGTGAGCGGACATACACTGATTCTGATGAACTCATCTCACCAATAATAGCTGCTGAGTCATTTCACAGCTGTCTCTCTAACAGCAATCTCATGTCACCAGAAGCTGACCTCTCCGAATCTGATTCCACTAAGGGTGAAGACACTGCAGAAATTGTGAAGAGTAGTGAGGACTCTGAAGATATTGAAAGTGATGGTTTACCTCAGGCAGACTATGTCCAAACAAGTAAATCCCAGTATGGGCAACCTGACGAGGTTGATGAATTTAGTAACCCACATGAGGAGGAACTGCAGCTTGAACCTTGTCATATTGACAATGAAGCTGAGATGGTTTCAGAATATTCCTTGGAATCTTCCTGTGCAAATGCTCCAGCATGTTCAAATGCAGAAGCAGACAATGTCAGTAGTGAAAGCAGTTATCATATGTATGTGCCGAGAATGAATGTTTCATCAAATGAATTATCAGTTATGGAAGATGAGGAGCATGAAGTTTCTACTGATGTCATTTTAGGAGAATCAGAGGAGAACTCTAGATTAGATGATGCTATCCCTAAATCTGTTGAAGTGATGAGCACTATATCATCAAACAAGCAAAATAATGATTCTGAAAATAGTGTTTCGTTTGATTTGCCACCTAAAACTCGATCAGCAGAAATCGACAGTCACATGGAACCAAAAAATGACAAAAATAGAGGAATTGGCTTTGTTGTGCAAACAATGACCCCAGTTGCTCACATCACTAGTGATTTATCAAACGTTATAAATAGCAGTGAAATACCATCAAGTGGTCACTCATCTATTGCCATTCCAAATTCAAATTCTCGTGGTGACTCTATTGGGTATTCCTTGGAATCGTCAATTCCAAATGTGATCTTTTGTGAAGAAAGCAGACCACTTTTAGATGAGCAGGGAGACCCACTAGTTAACATAACTGGAAAGAGTATAGAGGAAATGAAAACAGCACAGGATAACTCAAGTACTACAAGTCCAAGGAAGAAATCAGACAGTAGCAAAGACTCTTCATTGAATGATAATCAAGAGAATGAAAGCATTGATGATTCTACAGCAGGTTTGGGGCCAAAGGAAAGTGTTATTAAAACCAGTGTTAAAAACACAAATTCTTCCACTCCCACGATCCTTGTTAGCAAAACAACACAAAAAAAGAAGTTCTCTCTTGATAACATGCTTGCCCGGGTAAATTATTCAAGCATTTCCTCAAATAGTCTAATTGCAGTACCACAGGAGAGCGAACAGAGGGGTCCAAGTAGCTCTCAGTCCCAGTCCAGAAGAAAAATTTTCAAACAAAAATCCCCTGCAGCTGTTACCAAACCATCCTTTCAAAGCTCAGATATAGATGATTCACAGTCAGATGATGACGATTTGTCCATGAGCCAGCTGAATATCTCAGAGGATGCAAGTGCAATGGACTCTGAAGATGGCATTGAAGCACCAGAAACTGTCCTTTGCAAGCCAGTGAGCAGTATGCTGGGAAACAGCAGTAGCCAGAGGCGCAGAAATCCCAGTTCTCCCCGCATTGCTCCAGCAATTGAAAACATGCTGGATGAAGCTTCAGACATTACAGATTTCTGTGACATCGCAAATAAATTCTTTGATGGTGGGAAGGAAGAAATGAATGACCAGGAAAGTGCTTATGCAGGGTCATCGCCAAATGAAGTGTGCCAGCAAACTGCTATTGAGGACAGGCATGAACCACCTACAGAACTTCCAAGACCACTTCCTGATGTGCAGGAGAAACACCTGCATCAAACAAATCAACTAATACCTTCTGTGCCTACTAGCTCTTCACCAACAGCTCCTATGATACAGGACAGCAGAGTCAACAGAGTGTACCAAATCCAGGGCAATCCTCCACAGCTAACCATCGCCCCTCCAGCAGGAGTCCAGCCAAATAGTGTGGTGACAGCACCTGTCCCTGACAGTAGCACTGTAAAGGTGAGAATCTAATCACATTTCTCACCCCATTCATTTGCCTGTATGTATGTGTGTTACACAGTCATGGTGCTCCCTTTGCTCTCGTTAGGTGGGTATATTGGTTTAATTGGTGGATAGACTGATTTGGGTAATTCCATAAATTAGGGACCCACTTTGTAACATTTTTTGTGTCCCTGACATAAGAAACCCACACGTTTTTGAGGCGAGGCTCTGAGTAAAAACTTCAATAGTGGAGTGAGATTGTAAAGTGATTTTGAAGCATTATATAGCCTTCTCATACCTAGAATCACTTAACAAGCATACTCCACTATTTAAGTCTTTACTTAGAGCCACAAATACATGTTGGTTCCCAAATAGTCACAAAGTGTGTCACTAATATATGGAATAACCCATTTCTAATTTACTCATTCAATGGCACCAATAGGCTATTTGATAGTATGTGTTTATGATGGAATAACATAGGGTCAAAATATAGTGGATAAGCAACTATACATACACTTGCTATAATATCTTCTTTTCTTTTCCCCCTCTCTTCTAGAATGTTGCCATGCCACCAGGAACACCATCGAATCAGAAGACTGTGCTGATGCTCCAAGGAGGCGATACTCTCAAGGTTGACATGCAAGGAAATCTCATCCTTTTCAACAGCCAGGGCAAGCAGACAGCATGTGTAAACAGTAGTTTGATCAATGGCATTGTGTTGTCAAAGACTGTCATCAAGGCTGCTGAGGAAGCTAGCCAAAGTACTGTCCCAGCTTCACCTGTAGTACCACATACACCCGCCAGGCCTCCCCTGACACCACCAGCACAGCAGCAACGGCCAGCTGAACAGCCCCCACCTCTTATTCCTGCATCTCAGCATCATGAACCAAACCCTGCACCACTAGTGCGAGACCAACAGGATCAGTGGCACATGTCCAATCCTGATGAAATTTCAATGGCATCAGAAGGTATGGTGCGGCGAAACAGCTCTGAGGGCTCAGACAATAGGACTACTTTACCTCGTGGAACTGTACGTAGCATGATAGCTTCAAACAATTGGGTCCCTAACAGTGGTGTACCACCACCCCCTTCTAGCCAGGTTGTCCATGTACCTCAGGGCCAGTACTCATCTGTCTTGCAAAAGGCTTTGATGCAGCAGCAAACATCACAACAACCAGTGCAGCACAAGTCTATTCTTGTCCAACAGTTACAGCAGCAACCTGGTAGTCGTCCACAATATCAAATACAACCACACATCAGTAGCCACCCTAAACAAATTCAACCAAATACACAACAGGGATCTTTCTCACAAGCACACTATAATCAGCATTTCCAGCAAATTCCACCACAGCAGCTTCAGCTTCACCAGGTTCCGCAGCCAGTCCAACTTGAGAATGAAAAAACACGGACCAGAGTAGTTGCTCCAGTAAGCATTCCGCCAGTTGGCCTCGATCCACAAGCAACAATTCCTATTGCTCCTCGACCAACAAACTCAAGTGGAAATACACAGCAGACCAAATTGTCTGCATTTTCATCAGAATCCAACCAAGGCGGGAAGCTACAAAACCTGCCAAACGTATTAAAACTATTGACCTCTGAGAAAAAAAATGAAAATTCTACTTTTCCAGCAAACCAAAGTGCAGAGCATGTTCAAAATGAGAGCAGTGAAGATGACAGGAGTGGAAATTTGGTCCCTCTGAACTCTGGGGGTTCAAGTCAGAGCACAGGAGGGAGTGGGAGTTTGAAGCACTGTGAGTTGTGCAACCGCCTATTCATAAAAGAAGAATCATATGAGAAGCATCTACAGACCTCTCCCGGACATTGGGAAATATGGAAGGAATTTCACCGTAAGAAGCAGCGAATGAAGTACATCTGTACGCAGTGCAAGAAGATATTTGTGAATCGAGAAGCACTTCTGTCTCACAAAGAATACTACCACAACCAAACTAGAGCCATTAAGGGTAGATTCCTGGTACGTTGTCAACTGTGCCATCTGAAGTTTATGGATGACAGACAGTTAACAGCTCACATGGACAAATGCCATACAGCTGTCCAACTGGAGAATGACAAAGAAACAATTGAGAGTAAGGAAACGCCTAGTGTTAGTAATATCAGCAATGTAGAAGAACCCTGTAGTAACAGTTCATCATCGCCAATAACTATTAGTAATGGGATGAATTCAAACACTGAGATTCCACATGCTTCATCATTTGGCAGGGGTAGAGGAAGAGGAAGAGGACAAGGAAGAAGAATGTCCTTGAAGATAAGGGCAGAATATGGCAGCAGGAAGGCAGGGGAGCAGGCAAACAAAGTGAAAAGTGAGTGTGGTGGCCGTATTAAAATCGAGTACATCAATGTGAATGCGAGAAGGGGTCCAGGCAGACCAAGACGAAGGAGTAGTGATGATGTACCCACCTTTATCATTTACAAAGACCCCAAGGCCACGACTACTGATCTTGTTGGAAGATACGGCAGATGTGAAGCTGGTACTTTGCGCCCATATAAGTGTAATCTCTGTCCAAAGAACTTTAACTCAACACATTGTCTCCTGGAACATATCAAAATACATGTCAAGCCATACTCGTGTGGAGCATGTGGTTTGAAAGCATCACGGAAGGACAATGTGGCCAAGCACATTGAACTTGTCCATGGAGGTCCAAAGTATGTTCCAAAGAGACAGCCTAATACTCCTGAAAAACCAGTCATGTCCAAACATAGGAGGAAGAAACTACTGAAGCGTTGGCGCAAACGGATGACCCGAGAAGCTGCTGAAGCAAGTACAGGAGCCGATGATCTAAATCAAGCAGAGAGTTATAAACCTGTGGACATGGGAGACGGCAGAGGTAGACTTGCATCCACAGAACAAGCTGAAATTGAAGGAAATGCTAGTCTTAAAGGGGAAGATATAGGGCACGCTGGAGGAGAGGAAGGTGCTGATACAGAACCTGCCTGTATGCAAGGTGGAGAAGTTGGCAGTTTTGAAGATGCTGAAGATGCTGACATTGCCTCATTGCAAGATCAAGTGACAGTTACAGACATAGAACTTGTTGAAGATGGTGATGAACCAGTGGGAGATGATTATATTACCATTAGTGCTGAAGATAATAAGGAAAGCAATTGGAATGGAAGTGAAACTGTGAATGATGAGCAAGGTGATTCAAGGTCTACAGAAGAGAGCTCAGATGATGTTATTGAGAAAACTGGAGATTCAAATAAACCAGATACTAAAATAGATGATGAATTTCCAGAAAACATAAATCAAAATACATCTCTTCATAACAGCAATAACAATACAGAGGGTCAAAAAGAAGATCCACATATTCTTGAGCATAATGAAGAGGCACCGAAACCTGTTGAGGAACCAGTTGCTCATGAAAATGAAAGAAAGGAGAAAGAAAAGTTTGAAAGTGGAGAAGATGAAGAGTCGCCTTCTCAAGAGTTGCAGTCAGATGATATGTCAGTTGCAAGTGATGGCTTCATACCGATTGAGGATGAGAAACCTGAAGAAAATTCAGACAAGGAACAAGACAAAAATACATGTATTGAAAGATCAGATGGCAAAGATTCACAGACAAAAGCCCAGGAAAGAGCAGAACAGGACACTGTTGTAGAGGATTCTGACATACAGCTTGAACAATCAAAGTCTAGTATTATGACTGTGGGCGATTTCTTGCTAGACATGTCCTGTGAAGACGTCACTGACTATCATGATGTGCATCAGAAAAAGGAAAGTACAGAAGGCAAAGATACATCAGGTGATGTTATTGAAGTAGCAGATGAGGATGATGAAGAAGATGCTTGTAATGATGGCAAGCTAACAGCTGATGCACAAACCATAAAATCTGAGAAAGAAAATCAGGATGACGATAACATGGTTATGCCGGTAATTGTATCGGTAGAATCACTGAAAGGAAAACCCGAAGCCATGAGCAATGAACCGCAAGAGAATCCAAACATTTCTACCAGTTATCAACATCAGCAAATGGAGTACGCCAAAGGGCAAGCTAGTGACTTCAGGATGCAAAGTTCTACAATGGGAAATGCTCATGCCCAAAGATTTCCCCTCCCGCAGGCTCCACAATTTCACCCACAGGGTGGGCAATATCCACCTTCGAACATGTCTGAATCTGCTGTAATGCCACCAGGAATCCAAGGACAACTGGGGATGCATGTACAGCAGCCAGTGTATTACAAACAAGATAATGCAATGGGAGGCAATGCCATAGGAAGCAATCCATACATCAGTGCTTTAAAGCAGCAGGCTTCTTCTATTCATGTAGCGCTGGGTCACCCTCAATACCCAGGTATGATGCAACAGCAGATTCCACACAATTTGCCATCCCAGCAGCCAGTATTCATCCAGCCAGAAACAGCGAGCAGATTCCAGATGAACCCAAACCTGAATCCCATGGGCTTAGCATCAGCAGTGACTCAAGGAATGCGTTTCAATGCTCCACACATGAACATGCCAAATCATGCAGCAACGTCTCTTCCTCAACCAAGTGTAGGAGCACAAGGGTCACAGATATCCCTGACAGCCATGCAACAACTCCAACAACAGTATGCCCTGAAACAACATCAGCAGCACGAACAGCAACAACTTCAACAGCAGCAACTTCAACAACAAAAACAGCAACAACTTCAACAACAAAAACAGCAACAAGAACAACTTGCCAAACAACACCAACAGTGGGCTACTCATCAGTTGATGATGCGAGCTCAGTACAGCCAACAAGGACTTAAGCAGGGTATGGTGCATAACATTACGAACATGCCTGGTCAGGTGAGACCGAGCCAAATACCACATCAATTTGTACAACCAACACCTCATTCAGTAAGTGCAGCTAATCTTCTGCATTCGTCTCATCAGGGTGACGGCAGTCCTCATCATTATCCAGGACAGGGGTTTGAAAATAGAGAGAACAAGCAATCAGGAAGTCCAGCACACCATCAGCAGTCTGAGTCTGTTATTAAGAATAGTACTGGACAGATTGCAAAGAGACCCAGCACCTCATCATCCTCTACACTACATCCAAATGTGATCAAACCAAATATGGGTCAACAAAGCGATTCATCAGAATCATCAAATGTATCTCAAGAAAGTCCAGATATTCTCACAGTAGTAGCACGTAGTATGATTGACAAATCACCTCCAAATGCTGAAGTGAGACCTGTAATCTCCTCAAGGCTCTCTGAGAGTAGCTCACCTTCTGGATCAGTTGGCATAACCTCCAATGATGAAGTAATAGGTGGGCTTCAGTCACCACCTGCGGGTAGCATGGCATCAGATCATTCAGCTTCCAGACCTCACCAGAAGGCTAAGTCCCCACGAAGTCCAAGATCTCCAAGAGCAAAAGCATTCCAGTATAAATTAGATCCAGAGCGTCCATTCATCTGTCACATATGTGGGAAAGGCTTCAAGCGTAGAAACAACCTGACTGATCATGTGCGAACTCACACTAGACCGTACAAATGTGGGGAGTGCTCCTTTGATACCATTCGATGGCAATACCTGGCTGAGCACATGAAAAAAGCCCATGGTTTTTCGGGAGATCCCAAAGACCTGGAGATGCTGTTTAAGTCTTCTTCTAAGAAACTCATTCCCACTGACCGTATACCAGCTGCCAGCCTGACACCCGCAATGGGTGTTGTAATATCAAACCTTCCTGTGGCACCAACTATGATTGGGAGTGATCTTTCTAGAACTAAACCTGTGCAAACTTCCCTGGACTATGATCTTGATCTAGTTGATTTCTTTGGAAAAGATTCAGAATGTGAATCTGGGAAAGCAGCCAAAAATGAAAGTCCCAAAATAACTCCAACTCAAACTACAAGAGTTATTCCCACAGGGGAAGGCAATGGCTCTACTGACCATTATTGTCAAGCAAATATCGGTGTAGAGTCGGCCAGACCTGAGGGCAACTCGGGATTGGCAAGTTCTGAGGAAGTTGCAGAAAACTCTATTGAAATGGTACCCCAGGTTTCAGAAGAGACCCCTGAACCAACTCCTCAACCAGATAACAATGATGTACTGACAGTACAACCTATTGCTCCAGAAGATGCTTCTACCTCCCTGGCCAGTGGAGAGTATGACTTGTCACAGGAAGAGCCAGAACAGGATCTCCATTTCCAAGATGATGATGAAGATGAGGACTATTCTCCAGTGCCTAGAAAGAAATCAAAGTTCAGTCGAAAGAAGCGTTTCCACAAGCGATGGGCTGCAAAGAACGTCATTGCAAAGTACAAAAGCAGGGGTAGAGGTAGGCCGAGGAAACGTCCACTGCTACAGGTGACAGAGGCCACAGTCATAACACCTGCTACTGGGAATGATGTGGTGGAACCCCCCTTAGATTATACTGAGGTGGAAGCACTTGTAGATGCTTCTGTTACCAGCATTAGTTCTGCCATTGACTCATCAAGCTCCAGGGGCCATGAAGCACTACCAGATAAACCAGACGATGCGTCTCTCCCACCAGCTGTAGAGTTTGATTCTCCAGCAATGCTTGATACTACATCCACACGTACTTCCCCTGCCCCCAATGGATCCATCCTTAGTGAACTATCAGAAGATGAGCTACTCTTCACACCGAGTGGCCGGCCAAAACGTCGCACAGGCAATTACAACCCTGGTCATGTTGAACAGAAGAATAATGATGAACTAGGCCAGGGGCAGGTGAAGCCAGAGCCACCACATCAGCCACAGTCACAGGAGCAGCATGCACAGGTAGTCAGTCTGTCCCCGGTCAAGAGGGGAAGAGGTCGCCCACCAAAGCATTTAATGAAAGGCGATCTTGTGATGCGCATCCGCATGAAATCTGGATCAGAAGAAGAGCCTCAAACTCAACCAGCGGTTGTCAACGGGGATGAGATAGTGAAGGTGGATGGCCGCAAGAGGAAGCGCAACTCTGATCACTCATCGCACCTTCTCCTCAATCCAAAAGGAGGTATTCAGTTATCAGAGTATTTCAAGATCACAAAGGATCCTGCTCGCCCATTCTGTTGTACTATTGAGAACTGCACAAAGAACTTTAAGAGCAAGCAGCACATGAGGGAACATCTCTTTACCCACCTCAAGCCCTATAGATGTGATCACTGTGGCCAGGGTTTTGCTCGTACAGACTACCTGGCCTTCCACATGAAAGAAGATCATGGTGTATATCCCACCAAAGAACAACTCTTTGCAAAGAGGAAACTTGCCAATGCCAGAGCAACTTCCTCTAGGTATCGTGCCAATTGCAAAGATAAAAAGAGACAAATGTTACACGAAAATGTAATGATGGGAAATGGATAGGAGCAGCATCGTAATTCATGATACACAGCATTTCAACTTTAATACTTTCAGAATATAGAATCTGCATTTCAAGATTGATGAGAAAAATATTTTAGATTCTGTAATATTGATATTTGATATTTAAAGACATTTACAATCATCAGTAAGATATTATAGCAATGAATGGTCTACATTTTGATATAATTGTCTTCAATGAATATATATATATACTAGCATGGAATCTTTGGCTATCTTTAGCCTCTGCATTTTCATGTTTTAATCACCAAGCCCTGAAAATCAAAGGGACTACCGGTATTTAACATTTGGACAGAGTCTCAGAGTCTAAAATCAATTCTGTTGTATTTTCAGTGGGGGGGGGGGGGGG